>WOFM01000529.1:1279669-1425487 GCA_011428145.1 Ericerus pela
TTTGTACTCGTATTTTTTTTTGTATATTTAATATTTGTTTCTTTTTTAAATAATAATGATTAATTCGTTTTCAGGGAACATGATGAAGAAATTATTCGGTAAAATTTCAGGGGGGTGTTGATACGAAATCCCACCTCATCTCATTCTTCATCATCATCATCATATCATTCTATATATATATGTCATATGTACAGTCTAGTCACAAAGTGTTTCCCCTTCTACTTTCGATCAGATATCGCTGTTGCTTCGCCGTTTACTTTTTCGTTTGTAAAATATATTTTAGTCGCGAAATAAATGTCTTAAAAGAAGAAAGTCTCAAGTTCTTTCGATCCTCGTTCTGCATACCTCACATCAATTACAACATGTATTTCGATGTATGTTAGAAAAAAGAATTTTTATCAACATATATTATATTAACGGATTTTGATTCGTATATTTTTCAATCTTTCATGTTGTTCGAAAAAAATTTTGTTCAATTTTGTTCAGTACTTGTTGAATGAGGGTGTTCCAAAATGTGATAAACTAATATCAACTAAACGTGTGAAATCATGTCTATGATTTGTATTCAGATCTCTGTTTATTCAAAACCTGAATTTGCCGAGATGACAATGAATACCTACACGAAAATAAATTTTGTTTCAACAAGTATTATTTGGCCTAAAAGTATATTATATTATTAATTTTGTTTGAACATGTGATTTTTCTTTTTCTCGAACAATATATTTTTCATGTACTATATTACAAAAGGCGAGATTATTGTATTCAGTGATTCTTGACTTGAGTTTCTATATTTCTTCCCTTTAAAATAAACGATTTTCCATATGATTATTGTGAATTTAATGAATTTTATTGTGAGAGGTTTGATGTCGTTAATATTTTATCGACTAGATTTCTAAATTTTTGTTTTTCGAGACTTTTTGTCAGCATATCTGCTAATTGCGAGTTTGTACCTACAGTTTTGAATTTTATTTCTTTATCCTCTACCGATTGTGTAATGGCATAACATTTTATCATTAAGGCCCTTGCTCGTTTTTGAGCTCCTCCCGACATTATTCTGAGGGCTGAAATGTTATCTTCAAAAATTCTTACTGGGTCATTTTCTTGGAATATTTCTTTTTGTAGAAGGAATGTGACCTGTATATCGTCTAAGGCATCAAATACCGCAATAATTTCAGCAGCAGTTGAGCTTGTAGCTACGATTGTTTGTCTTCTTACATTCCAATTAATTAAATCCCCATTTAAATATATCAAAAATCCTGATATCGATTTTCCCAGATTTAAATTTGATATTTTTATTTTATGATCTTTTACATCTGGGGCATAAGATGCATCAACAAACGAATGTATGCCTTTACTATCTGATGTGAATTTAATTGAGAAATCTTTTGTGGTATTTACATATTTAAATATTCTTCTTACATGATTTTTTAATTTAGAATTTGATTTTGTTTGGAACCTCGAGAAAAAATTCACTGCAAATGAAATATCTGGTCTTGTTATTCTAGCTAGATATAACAGGGCTCCAATCATTGAACGATATTCTGTATCATCTGTACAATTTTCATCTTCTTCAATTTTTAATGATGTTTCTATAGGGGTATTTATGAAATTTGATTCATTTTGATTATATTTTTTTTTAATTTTTTCTATATATCGTGATTGTATTAGAGTTATGGTATTTTCACTTCTATCTCTAATAATTTCAAATCCTAAATAAAATCTTGGGTTATCAATAATTTTCATAGTAAATCTTTTGTTAAAGGAATCGTTTACATTTTTAATCCATTCAGGGGTATTTGAGGCTATTAATATGTCGTCGACATATGTGATCATTAAAATTATTTTTTCATTTGATTTTTTGAAATATAAGCATTTGTCCGTTTTTGATCTTTCAAAGTTCATTTTTAGAATATATTCGTTTATTAAATTATACCACGATTTAGACGATGTTTTTAAGCCATAAATAGATTTTCTGAGTTTTAATAATTTGTTACTCTCCATTAGTAAACCTTCTGGGGGTTTTAAATATATTGGGACTATAGCAGGAGAATTTAAATAAGCCGTTTTTACGTCGTATTGAACCATTTCCAAGTCATATTTATTAACGATTGATAGGAACCATCTTACTATCCAAATTGGAACAACCAGGGCGAATACTTGTCCCAATTCGTATTTGGTTCTGTCCTTAAAACCCCTTGCAACCAATCTTGCCTTTGGTTGATGGTATCCTTCATCATTTGGTTTGGTTACAAAAACCCATCTTGTATCAATTGTTTTTAAAGATTTATCATAGTCCACATATTCCCACACATCTATATCCTCTAATGAAATAAATTCATCTTTGATAGCTTTCATCCATTCTTTTTTAAAAGGATTATTTTTTATATCTTTATAGCATGTTGGTATACAGTCTTCGATCCACCTATTATCTATAGTTTTTGTAATGTTAAAAGTATTTATATTGACTATATTTTTCACAAAGTTTGCTGGTTTAAGTACCAGTTCTTGTTCACAATTTTTTAAGTTTGATATATTTTTATTTTCATCAAATTTGGCATCACAAGATATATTGAATTTATTTGAGAAAGGGTCTCTGATGCAATATCCGGTACTGGTATATCCCATGAGTATACCTTTTTCTCCCCTTGGTGCAAATTTTGGATCTATTTTTTGTTCATTTCTATTTTTTGACTTAGTTGCATTTTGTTGTCGAACTTCTAAAGGAATATGCCTATAAACTAATGATCCAAAAATTTTTAAATTATCTAAGTTTGGTTTTTTACCAAAAAAAATTTCGTATGGAGTTTTGTATTCTGAGTTTACTCTTGTTGGTGATCTGTTTATTAAATATGCGGCTGTAGCTATTACATGTGCCCAATATTTAATATCCAGATAACCATCAATTAGTAGACTTCTTACTCTCTTCATTAAGGTTTGGTTTTGTCGTTCAGCAATTCCATTTAGTTCTGAACTACATTTTCAATTTGTACTCCATTTTCCCCACAAAATTTTACTAATTTTTGATCCATATATTCCTTTGCATTGTCACATCTTATTTGGCTTATTGGTGTTTCAGGGAATTTATTTTTCATTGAGAGAAAAATATTTTTAAATTCAGTAAATATCTGACCTTTATTGGATATAGGTATTACGAATGTGTATTTGCTATAATTATCAATAAATGTTAATATATATTTTTGGTTAGCTATTGTGGGTGTGAATGGTCCCATGATATCAGATGATATAATTTCCAGTCTTCTTTGGGGTTTATTTCTAACATTATTATGTCCTAGACGTTGGCTATTAGCTATTTTGCAAATTTCACAATTTATAAAATCATCATCTTTAAAAATAATTGTTTTTGGAATTCCTACTGTGACTTTATGTAGATATCTCATGTATTTTCCATTTAAGTGACCCAAACGTCTATGCCAAATCATTTTTTTATGGTTGTTTGTATTATTTTGGATTATTTCTAATGAGTTATCTGTAATATTATTATTATTATTTTTTATTTTTTTTTATTATCGTCATTATTATCCTCATTATTATTATTTTCAGTGGTAATATTATTATTTTCATTAATTTCTTCTGAATTATTATTATTTGGTTCTTCTTCCTCTTCTTCTATTTCTAGTTTGACAGAGAAAGAATCCCATTCATCGTCATCTTGGTTTTGAGTGACGGGCATACATTTTTTTGGTATGTTTATGTAATCATAATTTACTTGAAAGACTCCATCAATTTTATAAGATGTAAATAAAATGTCTCCTGTTTCTATAAAATATGTTTGTATTTTTTCTTTTCCTTGATCCATATGTAAAATTCCAGATTCTGTTACTTTAATTCCAGACATAATGTCTAATGACAGACCTGGTACATAATGTATTTCCAATAATTCAATTGCTGTTTGAATATTATTTTCATTTTCCACTAATATTCTCATATTCCCCATATGTGTGGCATACAAATACGTATCTTTAAGTGCACACTGTAATTTTACTGTAATTTTAAATTTTGTTATATTAATTAATTTTTCCATATTTGATGTGAGATGGACCTCCACCCCCCCCCATCAAGTAACTTTTTTTTTAAGTGTACATAATTTTCATTTTTTGTGTTGTCTTTAATTAATTTTTTTAGTAGCCAGTCTTCATTTTTTTTGTATTTTTTTACCATGTATGACAATTTAATTGGTCTCTCTTCTTCTTTTTTATCTTTATTTTTTGTTTTTCTTTATTTTGTTCCTTATTTTCTGGTTTATAATCGGGACATTTATTTTTATAATGTCCCGTTTGATTACATATAAAACATCTTTCTTCTTTATTATTTTTTCTGGGCGATTGATCATTGTTTCTATTATTATTTTGATTTTTATTATAATTACTTTGATTATTATGATTATTATTTTCATTTCTTGAGTTATTATTTGTATTTCCATTATTATTACCGTTTGTATTATTATTTCGTCTATAATTATTATTTCTGTTCCATCTATTGTCTTTATTATTATTATAATTCGTATTATTATTTTTAAGTTTATTCCCATTATTATCAAATTTTTTGTTAGACGATTGATATTGTAATTTAATTTGTTTATCTCTTATTTTTTGATCACCGTCTTCCATTAATATCTGTTTAAATACTTTTAGATTCTTTTTATTTTCAGGGAGATTATCAAATTGCATTTTTGCTATGGTCTGTTCGTATCCTAATGCTAATTGAAGGTTTTCCAATTCCTCTTCTTCAGATACTTCCTTCCCTGCATCACAAACTTCCTGTACTAGTATGTACCATTTATTTAAGAAACCTCTTATATTTCCACCTGGTGTAAATCTAAAAGCTGTCCATTTTGATTTTGCCATATTTGCGACTATTTTTGTTTTGGAACCATAGGTTATATCTAATTTTTCAAAAATTTGATCTACCGTTTTACATTCCCTAATTTGTTTCGATTCATTATACGTCATTCGTTCCATGATAAATGCTTTTGCACATTCTTGTTTTTTAAAATAAGCTTTAGCAGAATTCGAAGATGGTCTATATTGTAGATTATCCATATTTTCGATATAAATTTTAAGTTCTGGGTGTGGACCAAAAATGTCCCAATATCCTGAACCCCTTATTAAGGCTATTATCATCCGTTTCCAGTCCAAGTAATATTGACCATCAAATATTTTTCCACTTGGACCTTGTATTGGACGTATAGTTTCATCAGCTGGCATGACATAATGTACTTGAGGGTGTGTACTCCCAGAGCCTGATCCTCCTTGAGGGGATGGTGTAGCGGTTCTTTCGCTTGCTGTATTCATGCTTTCTGGAGTACTTGGTAATGTACTTAGTTCTGACAACTCAATTTTGAAAAAAAAATTAAAAATCAATTTTCAAAAAAAAATTAATTTCCAAAAAAATTTTATTTTTTTTTCAAAATAGAAAAAAAATATTTTATTTTTTATTTTAAATTGTTAATCTTTCGTAATATAATTCGTGTATGAAAAGAAAAAAAAATATTCCAATTGAGAATATGTTTCAAAAATAAACTTGAATAAGTCTTGTTTAAATTTGAATCCTTGTGATTGTTTATGACAAAAGATCTATTGAAAATTGTCCTTGAATACTATCTGTAATATTTTATTGTAATAAGTTTTCAAGTTCATGCATTGGTATTCCAAACAAAGGAATTTTGTGACATGAAAATTTTAGGATTAAACTTGCCCAATGTGACAAAGGATTTTTTCTTTTGTGACAATAAATTGTTGAAACATGAAATTTGTTCAACTATAAAAGTATTTTACTTATTATTATTATATTATATTTTTTTGATTTTCGTAATTTTAAGTGTTTTTAAAGTGGATTTTCTCTTTCAAAATTTTCAAGAAAAATTCTGAAAGATTCTATCAAGTCCAAAGCTTGAATACTAAAAATATTTTTTGAAATTTCCACAAATTTTGCGACTTCGATACCTCTTTTATAATGAATTATTCCTCCAACATTTACTAAGAAGATAATTTCTCCCAAAAATGTTTTCCAGAATGGAAATTCAATTAAATTTACTCTTACTCCTATTATTTTTTCGTTTTGAAAGATATCTAATAATTTTTTGTAATCTTTTCCTTTAATTTTTATTGTTCCTTCACAATTTGATCTGCAGTTAGAAATTTGTTTCCAAAGCCTTACCATTCGTAACCTGCTTTATTCGAACTTATTTTTAAGCTTAATCGTCCTGTAAAATTTCACTTGATTTTTACCAAACTAAAGGGGGTTTTTGAATTTAAGCGTTTTGGAATTTAAAAGAATGAAGAAAAATAATTTCAAGGAAAAAAATTAATTTTTATATAACTAAATTCGCTCAATGTCCCACAAAATCACTGAATATATCCCATCGTTTTCCGCAATAGTAAATGAAATATATAATTTGAAAGTATTGAAAATTACATTACCAGTGACTTGCGGAATTCCGTTGAATATCTCCCAGCTGAGTTCGTGAGTAATCGGAGTTTTCCCGTGGGTCAGTACTTGGATTAATTTCAGGTCGTCTTCAGAAAATTTTAATCTTGGCAGCATACAAAATCAGCAGCACTCAATCGACGAAATTTTGATGATGTTTGAAAATTACGATGACTTCGTTTGATGCAACAGTGGTCTCCGATTTTTGAATTTACTATGTTTCCACTTGCTGTGACAGACAATCCAGGTCCGAAGTAAACTGCAATCCCATGACAAAAAAAAATTTTGGTTTCACCTTGCGGCAAAAAGACGATCCAGTATTTTTCGGAAGATGATTAAAATGGTGTTAAGTTAATTTGGCGCCAATATGATTGAAGTAACCTTCGAATAATTTTCGATGAACTTTTCAAAAAATTAAACGAAAAAAAAAATTCACTTGAGTTAACAACTCTTAAATTAAAATATATTTCGTAAAGAAAACAACTTTTAACGAAAATAAAAGCTTATAGTTCCTTAAACTTTTGGATACTATAGCAAAAAATTAAATTGAAAGCTTAAGTATCACTCTGTACTAACTATTCAGGAATCGCAGCTCTGCCTACCATGAAGTGAGGTTGAAATCCAAAGAAAGGAATAAGTTAGTTAGAGATACTTTAATGCAATGATCGAGAATACAAATTACAAGTTTGAGGAAGATGAACGATCTCCCTCCATTACGAGATTACAGTTTGAGTGGGAAACGAGTTTCAGCGTTCTCGGGTGAACGGACAAAAAAAGTCGTGTTTGTTCGCACAACCTGAAAGTGTTAGTTTATGTTGTCTAAAGTAGTAGCGCTAACGGTTAGTGAGCGAGTGTAGGTGGAGTGTAGAACAACACGAATTCCTATCCTACTACTCTCGATCCGATAACGCTGTTGCTTCGCCATTTCATATTTCGTTTTTGTGAAACATAATTTAGTCGTTAATAAAATGTCAGTAAAGTAAAAAGTCTCAAGTTCTTTCGATCCTCGTTCTGTACGCCTCACATCAATATTTAATACCGACACCAATTACGAACAACTGAGTTCAGATTAAATATAGTGTTGCTTGATTAAATCATAAAAATAAACTTGAAAACGTGAGAAAAAGAACTTAATTTATTGAAAAGATAATTAAACATAATTATAGTCTTATCGCCATATTGAATAAGATTAGAAATGAGCGTCACCTCATGACCAGAAACAGAGAAGAAGAAAGACACAGATAAAAACGACGAGAACTTGACTGTGGAGATCTTGATTGCAGTAGTACCAACTACTGACATCTAACAAGTACCACGACTGACAAGTGGAGAACATTCTCCCTCGAGCAGTGGAGGGAAAAGATTATGCCAGCGATCAGTGTTGCCACATGTGAAAAGATTAAATGTAATAAACATGTTACATACAGTGTTAGTCAGAGATCAGGTTATGTGTTTGTGAGGGAGTGAGGGAATCGTATCCCAACACCCCCCTGCAATTCAAAACGGACGAACAAACATATAAGTTAAAAAAGTATCACACGGTGTATGTATAAAAAAAATAAATAAGCAATAGCAGTCAAAATTATTAAACATAAATATCATATAAAAAATTTAAAATGTTGCTAAAATGGTAAGAATTAAATAAGTCGTTGACTAGCCTTATGGTGTACAATTAAAATGTGTATAAATTTATAAATCAATTGTTTTGTCTTATATATTGTGTAATTATTAACATGAGGTAAACATTTAACCTTCTGTTATAGTGTCACGTCTTATAAATATACTGTGTGATTTTAAATTATTATATATATATAAAAAGGTCGGAGAGATCAATATCTCCTCATCATCAGCTGTAGAAGAAAACATTATTATCTATGTCCTTATAATTAATTATGTGGGGTTTCAAATAAGTATACTATTATTGGAATCAATTGAGTTTATTAGGGGATGCTGATGCCAGTAAGAGAGGCAGAGCAGCGACAGGGAACCAGTTGTAAAATATGATGTGAAGTTGTGAAACAAAATATGGACCTCTTGGTTTACAATAGGCGCTAAAAGACCGACGCCCATCCACAGTCCAAAACCAAATATCAAAAATTTTGAAGGGTTATGTCAATTAAGACTATTGGCCAAAAAGTTGACTTGCTCGGAAGATTCTCGTAACTATATTCTGAAAGGTTTTCCGATCAAGTGCTTTGGTTAATATGTCGGCAACTTGATCAGGTGACCTTATATCATTGAAATTTATCAATTTTTGCTGGAAGGCGTCCAGTAAAGAGTAGCATTTGATTGCGAGAGACCTGGATCATTTCTGGCCTCCCCCAGATGCAATGTGGGATGCAGATATATTGTCCTCATACACCTGCACTGGGTGGTTACAGAGAAAACGCTTTCCATAAGTCTCCAGATCACATATATGTCATCGAGTGCATCATTCAATGCAATTAACTCGGCTGCAGTTGACGAAGTTGCAACCGTATGCTGCCTATGAACGGCCCAATTTAGCAAGTCTCTGTTTACAAAGATCATGAAGCCGGTTGTGGAGCACCCTTTCTCCAAGTTATTTATATCAATGGGTGAATCGTCTACGTCGGGTGTATACGACGCATCGACAAAAGCTTTAATATTAGTTTGGTCGGAGTGGAAGACTAGAGAGAAATCTCGTGTAGTTTTCAAGTATCTAATGATACGACAAACATAGTTTTTAATTTCATTGTTGGAGGATGCCTGAAAACGGGATAAGTAGTTGACGGCGAAAGCAATATCCAGGCAGGTCAGTCTTGCCACATATAGCAAATTCCCAATCATAGCCCAATATTCGGTATCGTCAATTCCATTTGCCAGTTTATTAAGTTTAAGCCCAGTCTCCGTGGGTGTGGAAGATGGATTACATTCGGTCATTCCAAACTTCCGGAGAATCTTATCGATATATCTGTTTTGTGTGATTATAATTTGTTTTTGTGGTATATCACGATTTATTTTGAATCCAACGAAAAATGTGGGATTATATTCTATTTTTAATGTGAAACTTTTATTGAAGGTATCTATTAGGTCTTGTGTCCACCTGTTGTGGTTACTTGCCAACAACATGTCATCCACATAGACTATCAGGAGTGCCATTGCACCAGTGTTATCCTGTTTGATGTATAAACATCTATCGATTTTCAATTGGGTGAAGCCAGCTTGAATTATTGTTGAATTCAACAAATCGTACCAACTTTTAGATGATGTTTTAAGTCCATATATAGACTTTATAAGTTTCAGGCATTTATTTTCCCCTAATTGGCATCCCTTAGGGGTAGATATGAATATTGGGTATTTTATTTGTGAATTTAAAAAAGCTGTTTTTATATCAAATTGTGTTATATTTAAACCATATTTATTGGTAATTGACAGTATCCGTCTGATTAACCAGTATTGGACTACCAGGGCATATGTTTTGGTCAACGAATAGTGAGTGAGATCTTTAAAACCCCTCGTAACCAATCTGGCTTTCAGTATGTGAACGCCTAGGTTGTTGGGTTTTGTGGTGAAACACCACTTTGTATCTACCAACCTCACATTCCTTTCCTTTGGGACGACTTCCCAAAGCCCATATCAGATAGTGAATTCAACTCGTCTGTGATGGCTTGGAGCCACTAGTTGTTTTTGACATCCTCCCATTTTTGAGGGATATGGTCCTCAATGTAATTTTTATATCGTGATTTAAATAGATTTAAAATCACAGGAGTATCTATAATATTATCGTTATTTTGTGTATTTTCTTTGTTATTATTTATATTATTTATTTGTTTTATATTCCTCGTTTCATCAAATCTGACATTGCAAGTGACGTGCAATTTCTCCATTAATGGGTCCCTTATACAGTACCCACTATTGGTATACGAAAATTCCTTTGTCGGATCTTTGGGTTAATTTTGGATGTTTGATATTGGCACTTTTTCTTTTATTTTTAGTGGCTTGTTGCTGACAGACCTCTATGGGAATGTGCCTGTGAGCGAGAGACCCAAAAACTCTCATGTTGGATAAGTCCGGCTTTGTGCCGTAAAACATCTCAAAGGGGGTTTATTTATCTTTATTGACCCTAGTTGGGTTCCTCTTTATTATATAAACAGCCGTCACAACAGCCAATGAACAAAAACTGAAATCCAAATCAGAGTCAAACAGCATAGCCCTCGTCCTTGCCATAATCGTCTGATTCTGCCTTTTGGCCATCGCATTCAACTCCGGTGAATATGGAATGACTGGCTCGAGGTTTACGCCCTTGTTCTCACACAATGATTTCATATTTGAGTCAAGATATTCCCTAGCATTGTCACATCTTAATGTAGCTATAGGGTGATCTGGGAATTTTGATTTTAATTTCATATATAATTTTTTAAATTCTTCGAAAACCATTGATTTTTTTTTCAATAGTGGAAATAAAAGTATATTTTGTGGCATGATCCACGAAAATCAAGACATATTTTTCACCATATATGTTTGGTGAGAAGGGGCCCATTGTATCTGATGAAACAAGCTCGAGTTTCCTCTCAGGTTGTGTGCGAGTTCCATTGTGCCCTAATCTTCTAGAGTTGGCTTTTAAGCATACCTCACAAAGACTGAATTCGTCATCACAAAAAGTAATTCCATTTGGAATACCTCTTGAGACCTTTGTCAAGAATTTTAAATTTTTTCCCGACAGATGTCCTAATCTCCTATGCCATATCATTTTTTTTATCTATTTTTGCAGTTTCTGTACTCTCATTAAATTCCTGCATGCCACTTATTATATTATTATTATTTATTATATTATTTGTGTTTATTGCTATATCTTCATTCATTTCATTTCCACCTTCATTAATTTCATTTTGTTGTGGATTATTATTATCATATGTATCATTAGGGGTTTATTATAGTATTATCTTCTTTATTATTATTAATTGTGTTTTCTTGTGTTTTATTATTAATATTCTCTCCATTCTCTTCATTCTCCTCCTGACTTTCCTCTATTACTTCTTCTTCTATTTCATATTCCATCCACTCATCTTGGGAATTTATATTGGGCATACATGCCAATTTGTTAGATTCATTATTATAAGGACATATTTTATTTAATTTGTTTACATCTTCTACAATATTAACAGCAGACTCTGGTACAATTTCGTACTTAACCATGTACACGCCTCTTATTTTTGGGGCTGAAAAAATGACTTCGTCCGTGCCTCGGACGTATATGTGCACTGCAGAAAAATTTTGATCTATGCCAAGCGCTCTGTTTTCTGTTAATTTAATCCCTGACATTAGATCTACGTTTAAAGATGGTACATAATGTATGTTTTTGAGTCTTATGACTGTTTGGTTTCTCTCTGAGTTTTCCACTCTGATGAACATAGTATCTATATGTATGGCAATCAGTAGAGTGTCCTGGATAGCACATTCCAGCTCGATAGGCTTTTCTAACATTATAGGGTTGGATAATTTTGATAGATCCGAGATTATGTGAGCAACAGCTCCACCATCTAACATAATTCTTTTAGTAAGAGGGACATAATTTGACTCTGACTCTTGTTTTGTATCTTTAGAAGTAATTAAATTTATTAGTTTATTATCATTTATGTTTATTCTCGGATTGTGATTCTTATATCTCAGCATCATGGACCATTGCACGTCATTCTCTTTTTTTTTTTTATTATTATTGTTATGGTTGTTGTTTCGTCCGTATCTTGTGTTTTGCGCAGGACCATCTAGTTTATCTTGGGGTTTTATACCCTGTTTATTTGACGGACATACTTTTGCTATGTGTCCTTTGCCATGACACTTAAAACATACTAAAATATTCGAACTTGGCAAAGTATTTTGATTTTGATTATTGTTATATTTTTTATTTTCATATGTATTATTATTATTCTGAAACATTTCTAGTTGTTGATTATTATTATATGTCATTTTCCCCGGATCTACATTTTGACTGTGATTCTGATTTCTATTAGTATTATTATATCTATTGTAATTTCCTCCGTATTGGAACCTTTGATTCTTATTATTGTGGTTGAAATTACGAAATTTATTATTATTATATTTTGACTTTTTCTCGTCGTACAACATATCAGACCTTTCAATTAACATAGCATGAAGTGTTATAATTGTTTTCTGGTCCTGACTTAATGTATTAAACTCCAGCCTTGTCATGTCATAGTCCATGTTTAATGATATTAAGAGTTGCTCTATCTCTTCCTGTTTGTCAAGAGGTTTTCCACAGTCCCTTATTTTTTGAGCCAATCTCGAGAAAACGTCTAAATAACTTCTCATATTACCTTCACTTATAAATTTTAATCTTTGAAAGCCTTGTTTAGCATTAATATATGTCACCTTAGTGCAGCTCTTTTATCTTTCGTCCAAAACTTTTAATATCTGATTTCTTTGATTCTTTCAATTAATTCATTATTGAGTCCCTGATAGATTAGAGCTTTTCCTTTTTCTTAATTACGAAAATATGCCATTCAATTCGCTGGACTAGCATTGCCAGGATCAGGGTTTAAAAAATTATTTAATTCCAGTCCCAAAAATAGCACTTTGGTCTCAACATCGTGCATAATTGGATACAATCCCTCTGCATAGAGTGTTGAGACCATCGTGGTACTCCAGGCATCATAATTCCTTCCATCGAATACTTTTTTAGTATCAAATTGTGACATTTTATTATTAGATTTGGAATATTGGGGAATTTAAATCCTACCTCAGAAACACGAGAACTTAAATCTAGGGGGTAACACGGTCTTATCTGCACAATAATGCACAACACGGTCTCAACCGCTTCATAGGGAATGCAAATTAAATATATTATAATATGGTATCCAATAATTAATTAATATTCTAAAATTATTCTCACTAATTATATGTTGCCGACGATGAGGTGATCTCTCCGCTGTTGTTTCAGTTTCTTGATTGATCGATTTTCTTGGACTTTATCGCCAAAAATATTCAAGATTGATTTAATTAGTACTTTGGGTTTTGTTCCAGAATGAAAAAGGATTCTATTGAACACGTTAAAACATAAATTAATATTCAATTCAAAAATTGTTCAACGAAAATATGAAAGAGATTAATGCTGAAAAGAAAATAATCTATTAACCTTCATCTATTGAAAAATATTTTATTGTTTGTGAACAAGAAAAAGTTTGTCACCAAGGTTAATGTTCATAAATATAGGTTTTCTTTTGTTGGATTCGATGAAGCTCATCCAACAAAGATTTCCTGTTTCTGCAATTCTCGACCAACAAGATAAAGTTTGAAAGGATATTGAATCCACCTTTCAAGTTTCGACTTTACTTGAATTTTGGTCAAGAATATACACGAAAATGTATCAAATTTTAATTTTAATTTGCTGAAATTTTAATATTTTATTAATTTATTAGCAAAATCACATGAAATTATGATTAATTATTCTAAAATTTTTTACTTATCTTATTTTTATCCGTTGATTTTTGTAATTTTTCAATGTTTTCCATCCGCTTTCTTGCCCAATTGACACCATGTTTTGCCGTTTCTTCTCAGGAACTCGTCAAACTTCAATCTTTCTGACTCAACTTTTTCTATACAGAACACAGCATGAGTAGTTTCCAACTATTTCACTTTCGATGACTGGTTTGTTCATCCACAGGATCTTTTCGATCTGCTTTCCCAACTATCGACTTCAAATTTTTCGACTTATGCCCAAGGATTCACCTTTGTTTACTTTGACTTCAAATTTTTACTTTTCAATTCACTGACTTTAAACTTTTTTAAAATTTTTCAGGATATTTACTTTTATCACTGAAATGAACTTTGCATTCACAAATTTTTAACACTTTTCCATCCACTTTGCGTGGAGGTATCACACGGCACTAAGCCTTTTCACTTTGCATGAAACATGAAATTTTAACTTTTGATTAATTACACGATTAACACATTTTAATTACTGCACTTCTTTTTCCGATCCGTAGCTCTGCCTACCATATTGAGGTGAGTTCTGATCACTTGATGTGGAAAAGATAAAAACAAATTATCATCTTTGAAAAAGATTTATTACCAACGTTAGTACAACGACGGACGAGCGGAGAACATTCTCCGTCAAGCAGTGGTGGAAAAAGATTATGCCGGCGATCAGTGTCACCACGTGTGAAAAGATTAAATGTAATAAACATGTTACATACAGTGTTAGTCAGAGATCAGGTTATGTGTTCTGAGGGAGTGAGGGAATCGTATCCCAACATATTATAATACGATATCTAATAATTATTCAATATTCTAATATTATTCTTACTAATTATATACTGCCGACAATGAGGTGATCTCTCCACCGTTGTTTCAGATGTATGAGTGTTCGAATTACTTGGACTTTATCGCCGAAAATATTCAAAATCGATTTGATTAATACTTTGGGTTTTGTTCCAGAATGAAAAAGATTCTGTTGAACATGTTAAAACATAAATTAATTGTCAATTCAAGATTGTTCATCGAAATTATAAAAGAGATTAATGCTGAAAAGAAAATAATCTATTAACCTTCAACTATTGAAAATATATTTTATTGTTTGTGATCAAGAAAAAGTTTGTCACCAAGGTTAATATTCATAAATTGGCTCTATACTTTCTTGAGGGTAAACAATATCGCGGGTAAATGATATTCAGGGTAAATTTGCCTGGTTGTTTTTGCAAGCACACTTTATCGCGGGTAAACAAAATGCAGGGTAACATTTATCAGGGCAACATTTCTCCGGGTAATTGATTGTGCGGGTATACAAAACGAGGGTAACATTTCTCCAGGTATTCAATTGTGCGGGTAGACAAAAGACAGGGTAACATTTCTCAGGGTAATATTTTATGTTACAGGTTGAGCAAAAGTATTTGAGTGTTTAACTTTTGCCCAACCTGTAACATAAAATATTACCCTGAGAAATGTTTCCCTGTCTTTTGTCTACCCACACAATCGATTACTCTCAGAAATGTAGCCCTGATTTATGTTACCCTGTCTTTTGTCTACCCACACAATTGAATACCTGGAGAAATGTTCCCTGAAAAATGTTACCCTCTGTTTTGTATACCCGCACAATCAATTACCCGGAGAAATGTTGCCCTGGTAAATGTTACCCTGCGTTTTGTTTATCCGCGATAAAGAGTGCCTGCAAAAACAATCAGGCAAATTTACCCTAAATATCCTTTACCCGCAATATTGTTTACCCTCAAAAATGTGTTCTCCCCATAAATTCAGGTTTTCTTTTGTTGGATTCGATGAAGCTCATCCAACAAAGATTTCCTGTTTCTGCAATTCTCGACCAACAAGATAAAGTTTGAAAGGATAGTTGAATCCACCTTTCAAGTTTCGACTTTACTTGAATTTTGGTCGAGAATATACACAAAAATATACCAAATTTTAATTTTATGTTACTGAAATATTAATTTTTTTAGTCAATTTTAGAGCAAAATCACACAAAATAATAATTAATTAATCTAAATTTTTTACTTATCTTATATTCTTCCGTTGATTTTCATAGTTTTTTCGATGTATTTCAGCTACTTTCATGTCCAGTTGACACCAAACTTCGATGATTCTTCTCAAGAACTTCTCGAATTTTGAATTTCTCTTACTTCGTGTTATTCTCCAGAAAACAGCATGAACAATTGCCAACTGTTTTTGACTCTATGAACTGGTTTTCCAAACCATAAGATCCTTTCATATTTGATCTGCTTCCTCCAAATTCTCGATTTTGACATTTTCACAGGCGCCCAAGAATTCACCGTTATTTTCATTAATTTCGCAATTTTATTTTCAATGCACTCAAATTAAAACTTTTACTTTTTTCAGGATATTTACTTGTATCACTGAAAGGAACTTTGCGTTCATAAATTTTACACTTTTCTTTCCACTTTGCGTGGAGGTATCACACGGCACTAAGCCTTTTCATTTTGTGTGAAACACAAAAATTTAACTTTCAATTAATTACACGATCAACAGATTTTAATTACTTGCACTTCTTTTTCGATCTATTGCTCTGCCTACCATATTGAGGTGAGTTATGATCTTGTGATGTGGAATAGATAAAAACGGATTATCATCTTTGAAAAAGATTTATTCACAATGTTAGTACAACGACTGACGAGCAGAGAATATTCTCCGTCGAGCAGTGGTGGAAAAAGATTATGCCGGCAATCAGTATCACCACATGTGAAAAGATTAAATGTAATAAACATGTTACATACAGTGTTAGTCAGAGATCAGGTTATGTGTTCTGAGGGAGTGAGGGAATCGTATCCCAACAAAAATTTGAAAATAATTTTGTTGTGCTGTGCTTCGATAAAAAAAGTATAAAAATCTAAAATAAATAATTAGGTAACATGCATAATAAGTTTCAAAAAAAATATGTATATGTATTTAAAATGGTAACGTGCAATAAAAAATGGTATAATGTATGAGTAACAAATGAATAAAAGAAATATATATATATATGGGTAACAATATGATTCATTGCATCGTATGCTAAAATAAATTCACAAATACCATATACAAAAAGGAAAAAGAAAGAAAAAAAATTGACAACGGTATTTTTGATAGAGATATCGATGCATTTGAAACATTACGTTGTATTATCTTATCTAATTTCAAAACAGGTAATAGTATGAAGGAATAACACGTTGCACATTCATTTTATCTTTTGTATACAGCTATTGTGTTTGAGGTGGCATTTAACATGTTTATTTTTTGATAAGGCAGGCTATATGGCTAATCTTTTTTGCGGTCGTGTAATGGGATGTAATTGGTTTTCCAAACTTACAGCTCTAAAATATATTATTTTTTCTTCAAGAGCTTCCAAAATCAAATAACACTTTATCATTAGGGCTCTTGATTTCTTTTGACTTCCCCTTGAACATATTTTTTGGGTGGAAATATTGTCTTCCTTTATATCTACAACTAATTTCTCTCTATAAATTTCGTAATTCATAAATTGTATAACTTTAATAATATCAAGGATATCAAAAACTGCAATGATCTCTGCTGCAGTACTTGAAGAAGCATGGATTGTTTGTTTAGAAAAGTCTCCATTAGCAAAGATCATAAATCCAGTTATTGATTTCCCTTTTTGTAAATTATGAATATTAATATTATTATCGTCAACCTGAGGGGCATATAAAGCATCTATATAAGCTTGAATACCATCCCCTTCAGGTTTATATGTTAAAGTGTAGTTTTCTGTCATATTTACATACCTAAATATTCTTCTTAAAGAATTTTTAAGTGTTTCGTTTGAGTTATTTTGAAAATGTGAAAAGAAATTTACAGGGAAAAGTATATCAGGCCTAGTTAATCTGGCTAAATATAATAACCCTCCTATCATCGACCTGTATTCAGTATCATCTTTCCCATTTTCCACATTATCTATTTTCAAACCAGTTTCCATGGGTGTATTTGTATTTTTTATTTCTGAAATTCCAAATTTCTTTACCATTTTTTCAATATGTTTATACTGTAACAAAATTATTATTTTATTTTCGATGTCTCTTATGATATCTGGACCAACAAAAAATCTTGGGTTATTTATTATAGTAAATGTAGAAGAGTTTTGCAGTTCTTCATTTATTTTAGTTATAGACATTTGTGAGTTAGAGGCAATTAATATATCATCTACATAACTCAAAAAATATATATTTTCATTATCATTATTTATTTGATATAAGCATCTATCTGCTTTTGTTCTAGAAAATCCCATATCCTTAACTTTTGTATCCAACAAGTCGTACCATGACTTACTTGAAGTCTTCAATTTATAAATCAATTTTTTTAATTCCAAAACCTGATTTGAGTTAATATTTACTCTTTCGGGTCTTCTCACAAAAATTTGTTTTATTATTGGTGAATTTAAATAGGCAGTTTTCACGTCATACTGGACGAGTATTAATTTCTCTTTGTTTACTATAGATAGTAACCATCTAATGGTACTTATTGATGCAACAGGGCCATGGGTTTCAGCAATATTATACTCGGTCCTATCCTTAAACCCTCTTGCTACAAGTATAGCTTTTGGTTTTGGATTTCCAAATTCATCATATTTGATGTTGAAAATCCATCTAGTATCAATTAGTTTCTGGCAATCATAATCGACTATTTCCCACACATTCATATCATCGAGAGAATTGAATTTGTCGTTTATGGCCTTGATCCAATTCTCTCTAAATGGATTTGTGTCTATTTCAGTAAAATTTTTAGGAACACAATCTTCAATATATGCCTTATTATACTTAATATTGACATTCATGATTACGGAGTTAATTATTCCCAGATTGTATTCATAATTAGCGGGTTTTATCGTGAGGGGTTTATTAGTTATTTGTAGAGATTTAATATTTTGTGATTCATCTACTTTTACATCACAAGATATATAAGATTTTGTATCATATGGATCTCTTAGGCAGTACCCTGTATTGGTATATCCCATCATTATATTTTTTTCAGCCCTATGTGCCAGCTTTGGATCTATTTTATTTTGTGATTTAGATTTAGCTTTCGTAGCATTTTGTTTCCTAACTTCCATTGGGATATGTCTATAGGTTAAAGAACCAAAGACTTTTAAATTCTTTAAATTTGGTTTTATCCCATAAAACAATTCATAAGGTGTTCTATAACCTTCATTAGCTTTGGTCGGGGACCTATTCATAAGGTATGCTGAGGTTACTGCAGTATATGACCAATATTTTATGTCACAATTGGCATTAATGAGCATAGCCCGTACTCTCCTCATTAAAGTTTGGTTCTGCCTTTTGGCAATACCATTTAACTCAGGTGAGTATGGAACCACATAGTCTATTGTGATACCAACCTTGTTACAATAATTAATAATTTTTGCATCTGTATATTCTCTCACATTATCACACCTTATTGTCCCTATTGGGTAATCAGGGAATTTATTTTTCATTGATATTATAATATTTTTAAATTCATTAGTCACTTGACTTTTGTTCGCTGTAGGCATTACAAAAGTGAATTTGGAATAGTGATCCATGAATGTTAGGATATATTTTTGATTTGCCACAGATGGCGTACATGGACCCATAATATCTGAGGAAGCGATTTCCAATTTATGTTTTGGTTTAGCCCTAATACCATTGTGACCTAACTTAGAATTATTTGCAATGCAACATATTTGACAGTTCCAAAAATCCTCATCTCTAAAATTCAGGTTTTTGGGAATACTTATTGCCAATTTATTTAATTTTTGAATATATCATGCATTTAAATGTCCAAGTCTCCTATGTATTAGCATTTTTTTATTAATATTATTATTTGTTAACGTTTTTTCTATATCTTGTTCACTATTATTATTTATTATTTCCATCCAATTGTTTTCACCTTCCTGAGGTGATTGAGTATCTTTACTTTCTTCTTCTATTTCCAATTCTATAGTAAAGTCTTCCCATTTGTCCTCCTCATTTTGAGTGACTGGAGCACATATTATATTTTACTCATCATCATTAATATTATTATTATCTATTCTGTTGCTAAAAAAATATTTTTTTATTATTATTAGTACTATCTGGATATTCATTTTATTATCCCTATTTTCAATATTATAGTATATATAAAAAATTCCATTTTCTTTTTAGCTGTTATTATTATTTCACCATTTTCTATAAAATAAATATTAGCAATATCTGTTTGCTGATCAATATTAATTATTCCTGTATTAGTTATTTTTATTGCGATAATAATATCTATATTTAGATCAGGCACATAATGGACATCATTCAATTCTATCAATGATTGGGTGTTATTCAAATTTTCAATTCTGATCACCATTCTACCTGTATGAGTGGCATAAAGAAAGGCATTTTTTTTTTAACATCTACCAATTTATTTAAATCAGATGTTAGATGTACTTCCACAGCCCCATCCAAAATTGCCTTATTTTGTAATTCTATATAATTATCTTTTTTTTTTGTGTGTGTTAATTCATTCAACAACCATACATTATTATTTTCAATAAATTTCCTTACCATGCAAGACATTTTTACTTGCTGTTCTGCATTTTCCTTTTTATTTATATTGGGTTGGTTTGGGTTTGTTTTTGGGGGATAATTACCCTGATTTTTATTTATATTATCATTAGTATTTTGCTGTGTATTATTGTTTCCACAATTTTGCGCAATATGCCCAATCTGACCACATTTATAACATTTATTATTATTTGGGTTATAATTTCTGTTATTTCCACGATAATTGTTACCTCTATAATTACCATTATTACGATAATTATTACCTCTATAGTTACTACTATTATTATTATTATTATTACCATTATTACCATTATTATGGTTTGTAGTTGATTCATTATTATTATTCATATTATTAGTACCGTTATTACTGTTGCTATTTCTATAACCATTATTATTATTGCCTCTATAATTATTTCTTCCTCTATAATTATTATTTCTACCTCTATAGTTATTGCCATTATTATTATTATTATTTCTAAAATTGTTATTTTGGAAGTTGTAATTATTATTATTTTGTTTTTTCATGGTTTGATCACGGAATTTTTGATCAGAATCTTTCCTTAAAATCCTCTTAAAATCTTCTATATTTTTTTCATTATTTGGAAGGTTTTCAAATTGCATTTTGGCCAAAGCCTGCTCATAATATAGTGCCAATTGCAAATTCTCTAATTCCTCTTTTTCGCTTACTTCTTTTCTACTATCACGTACATTAGTAATTAATTCATCCCATTTTTTAAGGAAACCCCTCATGTTTCCTCCTGGTTGGAATCTAAACTCCATCCATTTCGCCTTAGCCATATTTGCTGTTACAGTGGTTTTTGATCCATATATATTATCTAATTTTTTCAACATCATTACTGCTGAGTGACAGTCCCTTATTTGCTTTGTTATATCATTCGATATCCTTTCTAGTAGAAATGCTTTAGCATTGTCCTGCATTTTGCAATAATTAAGCATATCATTTTTGGGCCTAAAATATAAATCGTCTATATGTTTAATATATGATTCTAAATATTCGTGTTCCCTGAATATATCATAATATCCAGATCCCCTAATTGCTGAAATTATCAGTCTTCTCCAATCTAAATAATATTTTCCATTGAAGACTTTCCCTAAGGGTGCCTGGATAGGTTTAATTTTGCTTGGGGATGACATTCTTTTTTCTTCTTCTATTCTCTTAAAACCTAACACACTATTTTCCTTATTTGTAAAAGCTATATATTTTTTGTTTTCTATTAATTCTTTTTCAATTTTGTTAATTAATTCCTGTTTTTTTTATTTGTTTTTTCAATGCCTTTTTCGTAATTGTTATTTTTAATTCTTTCTATATTATCCAGTTTATTATTCTTATTTTTTAATTAATTATTACCAAAGAATCTATCCACAAATTTTCTTTCAGATTCAGCTGAACTATAAATTCTATGTGAAAAATAATTTGGGGATGAATCTAATATCCTAATATATTTAGTGCTACTAACTTCCTCTATTCTTCCAGAGATATCAATTACGAAGGATTCTAATATAATTTCTCCTGTTAAATATTTATAAAATGGTAAATTATATATTTCCAATTTTAAATCTATCACTTTTTCTCCTTTAAATTTTTTAATTAAATTTTCCATTTCCTCACTTTTAACTTTATATTCTCCAATTTTATTCTTAATTGCATTTATTACGTGGGACATATATATATAGTGGGCACGAAAAAATAAATTTCTGTCACCTCACCTCAAACACAATAATAACATATACAAAAAAAAATAATTGACTACAATGTTTGTTACCTTTTCCAATTTTCTTACGATTACTGCTGTGCCAAATTTTTTTGCTGAATTTCACTTGATTCGCCATCGTACTTTCTGCTTAATTTTGAAACATGTTGTCTGAAAGTATTGGGTCTTCGATATTGTAGATTGCTGATAAATCTTCGATGATGGGAGCAGATTTCCTTCGGTGGTTCACTGGTTCTTTTTGGCAGTCCTTTCTGGATTTTTTGTTCGATGACTTCCAGGATTAGCCGTTATTAAGTCAGGAACAATTTTATTTTGTTTTACTACTCTCAAATAAAAATTAAAAAATTCGAGTTTAATTTCTCGAACAACATGAAAATTATCCGTGTGATTTCACATAAAAAAAATCAACAAAATTTTTACACAACAGCAAATCGATTCAAAAAATTGAGTCTGCGTTTTCATTACAAAATGTTTACAAATCTCTCCTCAAAGTTCTACCATAGCAATTGCTACCATGATGTGAGGTATAGAATGAGGATTGAAAAGAACTCGAGACTTCAATAAATTACAAGATTTATTCGCAGACTGAAAATACATTTCAAAAGTAAAATACAAAATGGCGAGGCACAGCGTTATTGGTAACCAAAAGTAGGGAAAGCGATTTGTGAAGAGAGTAGTGTGTATGACATATTGTGAGAAAATACGAACTGCCAATGGATCGAATTACACGAAAATATTAAGAAAGAACCTAAACTAACAAAGACACTGAGCAATGACTAGACACACACATTACAAACACATAAATAAAACAATAAATATTCACTTTTTCACGAACTTTTATTCCACATAATATTAGTGGACATGTTAATGTTACTGTGAGAATTATAGCAAATTAAATTATACTTGTGACTATTATTCTCACATATCATTTGTGGTGGCAACACTGTCGATATATTTTTGTGATCTGTGATTTTTAGTGTTTTGTACCTGACTGTGATATTATGTATTCAAACGCCTCTAGTTGCCTTTTAATATTCATGTTGTTAACAACTCCACTACTTTTAATGTGGAAATAAAAGTTCGTAATTAGTGAATCTTGTCTTTTTATTTATGTGTTCGTAATGTGTGTGTCTAGTCTCTGTTCGATGTCGTTTTTAGTTTAGGTTTGTTTCATATGTTTTTAGTCGTCTCGATCCGTTGATAATTCCTCATCTTCTCACAGGTTATGGGCCCAGATACCTGGATGTCAACGTGGTCGCCATTGTCATAGTTCGTCAATGTTGTGCTGTCGGATCCTGCTCGCCACACCCAAGTAGTATCATGCCTGCTAATTGTTTTTCGATTGTTTGATATGTTCTCTATTCGATGTTCCTGTGATCTCGTTCGTGTTGAATTGTTGGTCGACGTGTCTGAAAGTTGCTGAAAATTGCTGTGTTTGCGGTGTAACTGATCATCCGTACCTGTCAACGAGATGGAAGCGCGAAAGAAGAACATGATTGAGCCGTTCAATGGGCAGAATGGCCGTACATGGAAGTTCAGGTTGGAGCTGCTGTTGGCAAAGGAGTCATTAACTAATATTATAATCGATTCTTTGCCGACTGTTCGTAACAGGGGAGATGCTTGGTCCAAGGAGAACGCGAAGGCGATGTTCCTGATAGCAAACAACGTGACTGACGAGTACCTAGAGATGATCCAAACGTACACTGACGGTGAAGGAGATGTTTCATGTCCTAACGAACCTCATCGACAACGGCAATGACCAGACGCTGATGGATTTACGAGGTGATTTGTACGCAAAACGCTATGTGTCTGGTATTGATTTGCATAAATATTTGTTAGATTTTCATTCTCGATGTAGACGTTTAACTGAATTAGGAGATTTAACGACCACGAAACAATTTATTTTGGTATTGCTGAGGTCATTACCTGCGGAATTTCGTCCAATTAAGGTTGTGATTGAAGATGCAGAAGTCGTCACCTGGGTTGGAGTTTTCATGAAATTGAATAACTTCCAGCGTGAGCTATCTTCTGATAGCAAATCGACAGTTCGAGGTAACACTCTGAACACTACATCACAAAAACCTTCATCAGTGGTTGTCACTGGTGAGGAGAACATTTATTTTGGTAATTACAACAATGTCGGACGAAATTCTAGTAATAATAGTAATGGAAATCGTTTTAATCGTGGTCGATCTCGAAATAATAATAATAGTCGTGGTTTCGGTCGAGGGGGAAATAATAATTTTAATAATAATAATCAAAATTCGAGCTCAAATAATAATAATAGTAATAATTTTAATGGACTTGGTCGTAATATTAATACTGACGGTGGACATTCTAGTGTGAAATGTCACTATTGTAACAAAATAGGGCACATAGCCCGAAATTGTTATGTCAAAAATTGTAATAATAATAATAATTGTAATAATAGTAATAATAACAGTGAAAATCGAGTTAATGACCAAAGTTCCAATAACAATAATAGTAATAGGAGCTCGGCACAGATGTGCAATGAAAATTTTAATGCTAATGACGTTTGCTCTGAAGTGGGTTACAGCTTCACATTGAATAATGACGATAATAATAAAATTAATGACTCTTGCAATGCAAAAGAAAATGTAAATTTGATGCCTCAAACCACATTTATAGTTGACAGTGGATGCACAATTCACATAATTAATGATATAAATTTGTTCAGTGATTATATAGACTTGATCAGACCGCATAGTATCTGTGTTGTGAAGAAGGGTGTCTCTCTGTCTGTCACGTCGGTGGGTACTGTAAAATTAAAACTGTTGAATGGAATTGTAATCGAACTGAAAAATGTAAGGTATGCTCGGGAACTGCCGCAGAATCTGCTTTCGGTTAAACATATGAGCAAGTCGGGATTTGACACTTTGTTTCGGGAAGAGTCTGTTGATATCATCCAACGCTGCAGTGGAAAAGTAGTTACCACTGGTGTTAGCGTAGACTCAGATTTGTACACAATTGACTTTGTTAAAATGTCAGGTCAATCGTGTAATCTGACATTGGGAGATGAATCGAGCCCACTGTTCGTGTGGCATAAACGACTTGCTCATCTGAATGTGAACGATGTTAGATTGTTGTCAAGTAGGGGTTTAATACCAAATGTTGACTCCAATCGCAGATTGCTGTGTGAGCCCTGTGTTATGGGGAAACAGAGTCGAAAACCATTTCCAAGGCATGAACGAAAAACAAGTAAGCCGTTGGAGTTGGTTCATACTGATCTCTGTGGACCTATTAACCCTCCTGCATATAAAGGAGCTAAGTATTTCATGACTTTTATCGACGATTATTCCAATTTTTGTTGTGTTTACCTGCTGGCGAACAAGACAGAAGCTTTTGCAAAATTTAAAGAATATCACGAGATGGTCTCAAATAAGTTTGGCTATAATGTAAAGAGACTTCGTTGTGATCGCGGCACAGAGTACTTGAATACCACTTTCCGAAGGGAATTGTGGTTGAACCTACTGTTGGTGGTTGTCCTCAGCAGAATGGAAAAGCTGAGAGAATGAACAGGACACTGTGCGAGAGGGCAAGGACACTGTTGTTTGAGAGTGGTCTTGGGAAGATATTTTGGTCGGAAGCCATATTGTGCTCCGCCTATATTGTGAACAGATGCCCCACAAATAAAGATTTTATTCCATTTGAGAGATGGTTTGGTGAAAAATATAACTATAATAAATTAAAAACGTTTGGATGTGATGCGTATATGTTATTGTTCAAACATGACTCTGACAAATTTAAGAGTAAAAGTGAAAAGTTAATAATGGTAGGTTATTCACCATGTGGTTATAGGTTGTTGGACTTAAGCACTAAGGAGATACGTCTGTCACGTGATGTTGAGTTCTTTGAAGGTGCAATAAGTAATTATGAATACAATAAATATACAAAAAATGATGAATTGTTTAAAGAAGTCACTGAATCCAACTTGGAAAATATTGAAGTTGATGGTGATCTGAATTTAGACTGTCTTCCACAGGAGGCGACTGCACGTGATCAAACAGCAGGAAATATATACCTGGCTGAGGATGGCATTCCTTTGACGTTTGAGGAGGCAAGTGCAGCACCTGATAGTCTGATGTGGAAAGAGGCTATTTCATCTGAAATAAGTGCCCTGAACTCCAATCAGACTTGGAAGGTGACCAAACATCCAAAGGACGCCCAGGAAAGGCTTCAATTTTAATGAAGTATATGCGCCAGTGGCGAAACTTTCGACTGTGAGGACCCTCTTGGCTGTCAGTAATAAATTAAAATTTTATATATAACAAATAGATATTTGTAGTGCGTTCTTGAACGGTATTCTTTCTGAGGATGTGTACCTCGAGATACCTGAAGGTATTGAAACGCAGGTTGATAAAAATAATAATGTACTAAAATTAAATAGGTCGATATATGGTCTTAAACAGTCGCCAAAAGTGTGGAATAAGCTATTTAATGAGTTCCTGTTGTCACTTGGCTTTGTACAAAGCATGGCTGATGATTGTTTGTATGTGTTCAAAAATAAACATGATGGAACAATAGTTTATCTACTCACTTACGTTGATGACGTTCTCATTAGTTCAAATAATAGAGAACAAATTATATTTTTCAAAAATAAAATTAATAAGAGATTCAAATGTAAGGATCTTGGAAAAGTTAATAAATATCTAGGTTTAAACATTAATTATAGTCGTGAAGAGGGCATACTGGAGATCGAGCAGAAGAATCTCATCGAGTCTGTTGCTAGGCGGTTTGGTGTTGATAAATGTGCACCTACCTACACACCTATTGACCCCAAACTCCAATTGGATAGGGACCTCAATGCGTGTGATAGTGTGCTGAATAATAACTATCAACAGCTCGTGGGATGTTTGATGTACTTAATGCTAGGATCACAGCCTGATATTTGCTTTGCAATATCGTACTTCAGCCAGTTCTCCAGTTATGCCACAGATGAACATTTCAAATATTTATTGAGAGTTCTAAAATATTTAGTGACTACTAAAGACAAAAAACTTATATATTCATATGAACATAATAATAATGGCAATATAGTCGAAACATATTCGGATGCCGATTGGGGTAACTGTGTTAACACAAGACGGTTTATCTCGGGTTACTGTGTCTTTGTTTATGGGTCGCTGGTGTCCTGGTCTAGTAAGAAACAACCAACAGTAGCTCTGTCTAGCACTGAAAGTGAGTTGATCGCCATATGCGATGCTACCACTGAATCAATTTGGTTGAAATATTTATTGAGTGATTTTTGCATTCAAATTGATGACAGAGCTGTAATTTACGAAGATAATCAGAGTTGTCTGGCTATCTTGCACTCTGGAAAATGGAACACACGCAGATCAAAACATGTGGATGTAAAGTACCGTTTTGTGTGCAATCACGTAAATTTAGACTTTAAGTATTCATACGTGTCAACTTCGCGACAGTTGGCTGATGTTTTTACGAAAGGCTGCACGAGGCCTAAATTTGATGTATTTTGTAAAATGTTAAAGTTGTTGTAACTTATTGTATATGTTGAGAAGTCCGAGATCTGGACCTCTAAATAAAAATTATTTTCGACAAACATAAGACAGAATAATGACGTCACAAGTTCAGACAAATTTTCGAGAGACACAATTTGAATTCGGACATTATATTATCCGAATTCGAACTCGTATTCAGATGACGACATGAAGACAGAAATAAAATCTGATTCTCTTTCAGGAAATTATACCGTATTTTATTTCAGCGACAACTTAGCCAAATTTAGACAATTTCAGACAATAATTTGGTTCGATCCGACAGACTGGCGCCATGAAATATATAGTAAATGAAGACGACTCGAATGGAAGTAAAAACCCATCACCGGACATGAATGCAGCCAACCTTTTTTATCTTTGCTCGCTCCACGCTTTGCTTGCGGTTTGCAGTCATTTAATATATTTTATTATATTGTGCTTTATCAGTCATCCGCGTGCGCTTTTGCCTATTATATGTCGACGTATATTAATTCTTAATATCTGTAATTTCATTGGCTGTAAACATTTTGGTAATTCCTCTCGCTTATGTTATCGACATCGCATGTTTGAAGGCAATTAGCAGACAATAAGTGGGGAAATTTCCTTGACAATAAGAACTCATTTGTGAAGATGAATTCTAATTTTAATTCACTCTCGATTTTGCACTGGCGACACCCGGTACTAGGTTCGTCTTTGCAAATGAGTCCTTCTTGTGTAGGCGGATGACAGCTAAGTCCAAATCACAAGTCGTAAGTCTAAGTCCTCACGTTAGGCAATTATATAAGTGTACCATCTGCGGATGTAGAATATGATTCAGCCGGATCTACCTTGAAGACAACTAGGATGGTAGTTTGTATTCCAGATAGGTTCAGTTGAAGACAAAGGCAGATTAGGGATGTTCTTTCGTCATGAAGGATCAGTAGTGACGACACACAAGACATTTCTAATTTCGCCAGTTGTATATCGCACTTCAAGGCGATCTTTTAAAAACACCTGCGAGGTGAAGTTTCAGTCGACAATACGATCAGATGGAGTTCCTGGCATCTGCTAGGAGGGAAATTTGGTGTGTTGAAGACAATATTCAGACAAGCTTGGTTTGAGATGACTGCCTTGCTCTGTCATATAAAGGCCGCGTAGAGCCTTCTTTTTCGCATAGTGGATTTGATTCCATCTATGTCAGTATTTTCTCACCTCACCCTCACTTATAACAAAAAGCTCCGAGACCTAAAGTTTCATATTAGGAGTCTTTTATACAACAAAACCATCACTCATGAAGACACACAATTAGGTGAAGACACAACAGCTTTCTGATGGTTTCCCCTACTTGTTGTCTGAAATAGCTTTTTTTTTAACTTTTTATTTTTTCCGCTATATACTATGCTTTGTTCCGCTTTGTCGACACTATAATTCCTTCGTAATTATAGTCTTTGACAAAATAATTCTGCTGTTCGTTTTTGTAGGTTTCGAACCTTGTATGGATCGAAACTTTGTTAGGCTCTTCTTTCCACACAACTTAGCTTATTGCTGATTCGTCATATTAATTTGCTGAGGTATGAAGACAAAAGTAAGCTGCGTTTTGCCGTGTTTAATGAAGCCTAATTCAAGTCAAGAAGAATTCAGCCGTAGGACATAGTCAGAGTCAAAAAATAAAATGTCTTGAAAACACAATTCAAGACCCCCCGAATCAGTGTTTCGGCTGCATGATGCCCTAATTTTAGGACATTGTGAAGTCATTAGCATTTAAACACCACTATACATTAAAGGTTGACTTTATGACACGTATTGGAATCGATTTCGTATGCCTCACATATTTTTGGCGACTGTGGCAGGGATCGATTTCGGACGCCTCAATGTTTACCATTCATGTAGTATTTATTGTCGTAACTTTTTGTATTTTTGTTGACTTTTGTCATTTATGTTTTTAATGACCTTATTAATTTAATAATTTGTTTTTACCATTTTACCGTAATCGTATAAGTTTAATTTGAGGAGGCGTGTGAGAATTATAGCAAATTAAATTATACTCGTGACTATTATTCTCACATATCATTTGTGGTGGCAACACTGTCGATATATTTTTGTGATCTGTGATTTTTAGTGTTTTGTACCTGACTGTGATATTATGTATTCAAACGCCTCTAGTCGCCTTTTAATATTCATGTTGTTAACAACTCCACTACTTTTAATGTGGAAATAAAAGTTCGTAATTAGTGAATCTTGTCTTTTTATTTATGTGTTTGTAATGTGTGTGTCTAGTCTCTGTTCGATGTCGTTTTTAGTTTAGGTTCGTTTCATATGTTTTTAGTCGTCCCGATCCGTTGATAATTCCTCATCTTCTCACAGTTACAATGGTTGATGAGCGACAAGAAGGTATACAAAAAATATAATCACAGTTGGGTTTCAAACACAAAAATCACAGACTACAAATAATATTAAAACAGTGTTACCACAACAAATGGTATGTGAGAATAATAAGCCAACGTATAATATAATTTGTTATTATTCTTGTGAGAAAAAACGGTGGAATTCTCAACGGATCACCATACACGAACTACGACGATGAAGAACTTAGAACGACGAATTAAAGAAACGATGACTAGAAGCACACATTACGACATATAAAAGAGAAGACTAGACACTTTGAATGTTTCACGAATTTTTTATTTGAACACCATGATGACATACATGTTATTTCATCGACGAGTGATGAGCGACAAGAAGGCACAAAAAACATATAATCACAGCTGAGTTACAAAACACAAATATCACAGATAAAACAACAACAACAGAAACAGTGTTGCCACAGCATGTGATGTGCGAGAATAAGTGGCTATCGAATATTATAATTTGCCATTATTCTCACACGCCTCCTCAAATTATATATATTCGATTTAAAAATTTTTTTTTTTTTAAAAAAAAAGGTAACAATAAAAATAACGTTATTAATCTAATACTGTCATTTCGATACATAATGACAAAAAGTCAACAAAACGATTAAAAATAAACATGTGGTCACAAGACAACAACATTAACATACAAACAAAAAATGGTATACATAAACAAAAAAGTTACGTTAAATTTAACAGTCTACAAAATTCGGTAAATTTGGGCCTCGGGCAGCCCTTCGTGAACATATCAGCCAATTGTCGCGAGGTTGGCACATATAAGTATCTAAATTCTACATCTACATGACTGCATACAAAACGGTATTTTACGTCTATATGTTTTGACCTACGGGTATTCCACTTGCCGGAGTGCAACAGAGACAGACAGCTCTGATTATCCTCATAGATTACAGCCCTATCAGCAAGTTGGATGCAAAAATCACCTAGTAGATATTTTAGCCATATAGACTCAGTGGTAGCATCGCATATTGCGATCAATTCACTCTCTGTACTAGATAAAGCCACTGTTGGCTGCTTCTTGCTTGACCAGGACACCAGTGACCCGTAGACAAAGGCACAGTATCCAGTAACTGACCGTCTTGTAGTAACGCAGTTGCCCCAATCGGCATCGGAATATGTTTCCAATATACTGCCGTTACTCTTATTATCATGTAGAAAAAATAATTTTTTGTCCTTGGTGGTTATCAGATATTTCAGAACTCGCAAAAGATACTTGTAATGTTCATTCGTGGCACAGCTGGAGAATTGGCTGAAGTACGATATTGCAAAGCAAATATCGGGCCGTGATCCTAACATTAAATACATTAAACATCCCACGAGCTGTTGATACCGGTTATTTAAAACACTATCACACGCATTGAGATCCCTGTCCAGTTGGAGTCCGGGGTCAATGGGTGTGAAGGTTGGTGAACAATTTTCAACACCAAAACGTCTAGCAACAGACTCGATGAGAGCCCTCTGCTCAATCTCCAGTATGGCCTTTTCCCGATTGTAGCTAATATTCAGACCCAAATATTTTTTGACCTCTCCAAGATCCTTACATTTAAAACGTTTATTTATTTCATTTTTAAAGAAAGCAATTTTTGCCTTATTATTGGAGCTAATGAGGACGTCGTCAACGTATGTGAGCAAGTAGACGACCGTATTGTCTGTCCTACTTTTATAAATATACAAGCAGTCATCAGCCTTACTCTGCTCAAAACCGAGAGCAATCAGAAACTCGTTAAACAACGTATTCCAAACTTTAGGCGACTGCTTCAGACCATATATAGATTTATTCAACTTCAAGACATTATTTTTCCTATCTATCTTTGTTTCAATTCCCTCAGGTATTTCGAGGTACACGTCTTCAGACAGAATTCCATTTAAAAAGGCACTACAAATATCTACTTGTTCTATATAAAATTTCATTTTATTACTGATAGCCAAGAGAGTCCTCACAGTCGAAAGCTTTGCCACCGGTGCGTAAACTTCATTAAAGTTGAAGCCTTTCTTCTGTTGACATCCTCTGGCGACCAGTCTTGCCTTATAGAGTACCTCATTATTCATATCGTATTTTTTATTAAATACCCAACGACATGTGATGGTAGGAGCGTCCCTTGGACGTTTGGTCACCCACCAGGTCTGATTTGAATTCAGGGCACTGATCTCCGAAGAAATAGCTTCCCTCCACATCAGACCGTCCGGTGCACCATTCGCCTCCTCAAACGTCAAGGGGATGCCGTCCTCCGCTAGGTAAATATTTCCTGCAGTCCCATCACATTCAGCCGTTGCACCTGACAGACAATCCAAATTCACGTCACCATCTACTTCAATGTTCTCAAGATTCGATTCGGTGACCTCTACAAAAATACCATCATTATTATTATATCTACTAGAGTCCTTGGCACCTATTTTATTTTCAAAAAACTCGACATCACGTGACAAACGTACCTCCTTAGTAGTCACATTGAGAAGTCTGTAGCCGCAGGGAGAATAACCGACCATTACAAGTTTCTCGCTTTTATTTTTAAATTTATTTGAGTCATGTTTGAAAGACAGCATATAAGCGTCACATCCAAACGTCCGTAATTTATTATAGTCAAACTGTTCATTGAACCATCTTTCATAAGGGACAAAATCTTTATTTGTGGGGCAACGGTTCACAATATATACAGAGCACAATATGGCTTCTGTCCAATATATCTTTTCAAGACCGCTCTCGAACAACAATGTCCTTGCCCTTTCACACAGTGTCCTGTTCATCCTCTCAGCCTTTCCATTTTGCTGAGGGCAGCCACCAACAGTGGGTTCGACAACAATCCCTTTTTCATTACAATATGATTGAAAATTTATGTTTAAGTATTCTGTGCCTCGATCGCACCTGAGTCTTTTAATATTGTAGCCGAATTTATTTGCCACCATCTCATGATAAATTTTAAATTTCGAAAAGGCTTCTGTCTTACTCGTCAAAAGGTACACACAGCAAAAATTTGAGTAGTCATCGATAAAGGTCATAAAATACTTCACTCCATTATATGACGGAGGATTTATCGGGCCACACAGATCGGTATGTATTAGTTCCAAAGGCCTACTTGTTTTTCGTTCGTGCCTCAGGAACGGTTTCCGTTTCTGTTTGCCCATGACACAGGGCTCGCACAGCAATCTGCGGTTAGTGTCAACATTTGGTATCAAACCCCTAGTTGACAATAACCTTACATCGTTTACATTCAAATGGGCAAGTCGACGGTGCCACACAGTCAGTGGGCTAGGTTCATCTTCAGACATCAGATTACACGAGTGATTTGGTATTTTTAAAAAATCAATCGTGTACAAATCCGAGTCAACGCTCACACCAGTGGTCACGATTTTACCACTGCAGCGTTGGATGACCTCAACAGACTCCTCTCGAAACAGAGTGTCAAAACCCGACTTGCTCATGCGCTTAACGGACAGCAGATTCTGTGGCAGCTCCCGAGCATACCTTACATTTTTTAGTTCTATTGCGATGCCATTCAACAATTTTAATTTTACGGTACCGACCGACGTGACAGCAAGCGAGACTCCTTTCTTCGCGACACAGATACTGTAGGGTTTTATCAAATCTAAATAGTCACTGAACAGGCTTATATCATTTATCAAGTGAATCGTGCATCCACTATCCACTACAAAAGTGGTACGCAGCATCGAATTTATATTATTTTTAGCATCAACGAAATCATTTATGTTATTATTATTATCATTCTGCAGTGTAAAGCTGTAACCATCTTCAGAGCGATTGTCATTTAAATTAAAATTATCATTGCACATTTGTGCTGAGTTACGATTATTATTATTATTGTTGTTACTAGTACCATGGTCGTTAGTACGATTTCCATTATTATTATTAACGTTATTACAATTATCCGTACTATTATTATTTCTATTTTTTGCATAGCAATTACGTGCTATGTGACCAATTTTGTTACAGAAGTGGCATTTTATATTCGAATGCCCATTGTCATTGCCAAAATTCCGACCATGTCCATTTGAATTATTATTATTATTAGTATTGCTCTGTGCGTTTAAATTCCGGTTATTATTAAAATTATTATTATTGCTTCCGCCACGATTATAACCACGATTGTTTCCCCGATGTTGAGACCTACCACGACCAAACCGATTATTACTATTATTATTATTGTTATTATTACCAAAATTTCGTCCACCATTCGTTGTGTTGCCAAAAAATATGTTCTCTTCACCAGTGGCCACCACCGATGAAGGTTTCTGAAGAGTTGAATGTTGAGAATTGCTTCTCAATGTCGATTTACTATCCAGGGACAGTTCACGTTGAAAATTATTCAACCTCATGAACACGCCATCCCAGGTTACGACTTCACTATCCTCTAACACGACTTTGATAGGACGAAACTCCGCTGGCAGCGAACGTAGCAGTACCAGTACAAATTGTTTGGTGGTAGTTAGGTCCCCCAACTCGGTCAATCGTCTACAGCGGGCACGAAAATCAAGTAAATACTTTTGTAAGTCAGAACCAGAAACATACCGTTTTGTATACAGCTCAGCTCGTAAATCCATTAGCGTCCTGTCATTTCCGCTATCAATGAGATTCGTCAGCGCGTTGAACATCTCCTTCGCGGTTGTGTAGGTCTGGATGATTTCGAGGTATTCGTCCGTTACGTTGTTGGCTATCAAAAACATCGCCTTAGCATTCTCCTTTGACCATACGTCTCCCCTATTTCGAACAGTTGGCAAAGAATCAAAGATTATGTTACCCAGAGATTCCTTTGCTAACAGCAGCTCCATTCTGAATTTCCATGTCCGACCATTCTGCCCATTGAACGGCTCGATAGTATTCTGCTTTCGAATGTCCATCTCGTGATCAGGCTACGACGATCAGTTGCACCGCGAATCAGCGACTTCAGCAACCTTTCAGATACGTCGACCAACAAATAAACACGAACGAGATCCCAGGAACATCGAAAAAATAAATACGAACACTTTTAACGGAAAAAAGGTTACAAACAAGACATGGTACTACTTGGGAGTAATGAACAGGATTCGACAGCACAACTCTGCATACTCAGGACAATGGCGACCACGTTGACAATCAGGTATCTGGGCCCATAACCTGTGAGAAAAAACGGTGGAATTCTCAACGGATCACCATACACGAACTACGACGATGAAGAACTTAGAACGACGAATTAAAGAAACGATGACTAGAAGCACACATTACGACATATAAAAGAGAAGACTAGACACTTTGAATGTTTCACGAATTTTTTATTTGAACACCATGATGACATACATGTTATTTCATCGACGAGTGATGAGCGACAAGAAGGCACAAAAAACATATAATCACAGCTGAGTTACAAAACACAAATATCACAGATAAAACAACAACAACAGAAACAGTGTTGCCACAGCATGTGATGTGCGAGAATAAGTGGCTATCGAATATTATAATTTGCCATTATTCTCACAATTCTCACATATATATATACAGTGTAGTGATGATGATGATGATGAAGAAGGAGATAAGGTGGGATTTCAGTTACAACAAATATCATTCTAGCACAATTTAGTGCTCTGCGGTGATTGTTAACACTGCACAATGATCAGCAGAATTTTAGATAACATTTCTTGAGTTTCGAATGAATCTGTTGATTTTTATTTTATTGGAGTTTAGTATTAATTCTTAATTTGTTAATAACGAATCATTGAATAATACTTGTTCTAACTTTATCAGTTATCTCTTAAAATGGTAAGTGACTCAAAATTACTCAATAATGTCTGAATTCTTCGAATGCTCTCTCTTGCACCGTTAAAATCCGACAAATTTTCTGAGTATTCATTAATCCTTATTAGTGTTTCCATATTAATTTCCTTTTCATTATACTTAATATTTCAGTTTCGGAATCAATATGACAGTGATGTTACAGTATGGAGTCCTCAAGGACGTTTACACCAAGTTGAATACGCCATGGAAGCTGTCAAGTTAGGATCAGCTACCGTCGGCTTAAAAAATAAAACTCACGCTGTTCTTGTCGCGTTGAAAAGAGCCGCATCTGAATTGTCGGCTTACCAAAAGAAATTGTTCCCAATCGACGATCATGTCGGTATATCTATTTCAGGATTGACTGCTGATGCTCGTATGTTAAGGTATAAATGTGAATATTTTTTCTAAAATTAAGCCGGTATTATTTTGAAGTATAAGTCGGAAATACAGATCATGAATTTCTTTACTATAGTCGGTACATGCGAACTGAATGTTTGAACTATAAGTACGCCCATGATGCACCGTTTCCTCTTAATAGATTATTGCTAAAAGTTGGCAATAAAATGCAAGTTTGCACTCAGCGATATGATAAACGACCTTATGGAGTTGGTTTGCTAATTGCTGGTTACGATGTAAGTTTACTTCATTCATTTTTGGTATAAAATTTGTCATTTTTTCATTAATGGTACGTTTGTCTCAGGATTCCGGGCCGCATATTTATCAAACTTGCCCATCCGCCAATTACTACGATTGCAGAGCAATGGCTATCGGCTCCCGATCACAAAGTGCTCGAACGTATTTAGAAAAACATTTGGACGTATTTCCCAACAATACAACCGAAGAACTTGTTGCTCACGGTTTGAGGGCTTTACGAGATACGTTGCCAAACGAAATTGAACTAACTGTGAAGGTAATACATTTTAAGTCTGCTTGTGAACATCATCGTAAATTCGTAGCTTATCTGATGTAATTGTTGCCTTAGAACGTTTCTATTGGTATTGTTGGGCTGGACACACCGTATAAAGAATTCGAAGAAGAAACGGCTCGTTATTTGTCAATGATCGAGGGTGAAGAGCGTCGTGGAGCTCCTCCGAGTGGATCAGATCCAGTTGCTTCGGACGATACGCCGGAAAACGAGCCGCGAGACCCCGAACCAGTCGTAGCAATGGATACCGAGTAATTGAATATCGTGTGGTTGAGGGACTGGTGGAATCGGGGTCGTATTCCAAATATATCTTGGCCGTGGTTTTTCAAATTCTTTATGCTATTGAAAAACCACGGCCATTGAAACAGCCAATTAATAATAACACGATTTTGTATTTCTTTCATTTAAAAAACTGTTTATGGCTACTGTGGTAAATAAATTTTTACTGTCCCTTTTAAAATAATTACTTATTTTAACAATTTATGAAATCGAGTTATGGGAAAAAAATCGATCCTGTACTTCATCGGGAATAATATATTCCACTTCTAATCGTATGATAACGTTTTGGTTGCGTCACTGACTCCAGCCATTCGCTTTTGCAAACTTGAACTACGAAGTTTTTTTTTTTATATTTTATATTTCACTTAAGGCTAATTTTGAGTGAATAAATTAGTACACATGAATATTGTTGTTCAGCAAACGTTTGCAACTCGAAAAATTGCATTGAAATAAGGAAATTCATAATGTGAATGTTATGTTACGTTCTCGCCCAAACCGTTTCACATACAGCAGAAAACCTCTTAAGTACTATTCGGTATATTAGTATTAATCGTTTCAACTGGTACGCTATTTTAGAAGTATTCGTTTTGGACGAAATTGCAGCTGATGAACAGCTAGCATTATATGGTAGCGTGGAATTCTAGTGCCGATGTACAAGGGGATTCATAATTAGTTTCTAAAATCTGAAATACGGATATAACCGAGAACGAGTAAGAAAAAATTAAATTTTGACCCATTGTCGGTCTTCAAAATTTATTTTCAAAATTTTAGCAGGGGGGCTGCAAAAAATAAAAATTTGAATATTCCAATCAGCAAATATGGGTAATGTGGTCCGGAAACGGAGGAAATATTGTTACACTCATCATCATGTACGACTAACAGTTGCTTCTGTGAAACAATTTCAAAACACTGAAATATGAAAAGTTGCATATGTTAGAAATAAAAGGACTACCAAGAAATCTAGCTACTTCAATTTTGAGTTTTGGTCACATTATGAGGAGGAGGGTTTTTCTCAGTCGTACTCAGTTGTATCCATATTTCAGGAGTTAGATAGTACTCATGAATTACTTCATATCGAAGCACAATTTTAATGTTCAATCATTGCAATGCAACATTTTTGAATGTGCAATACCTAATGCTACTTATAATTTTTTTTCGAAGTCATTTGAAGGCAAATTAAGTAGAAAACATAAATAGGTACTCTTGGAAAATATTTTACTTCGTTTTTACGACATCAAAAACCAAAGTATCTGTAGAATACGTCGTAACATTTTTAAGTCTAGTAAAAAGATAATGTATCCACATGCAATTTGGCAAATTGCTCGTCGATCCAGTTTCTCAGGTGTGGCACACTGACGTAGACCGCCGGAATATCATTTCTGCAACCATTTCCCCACGATACAATACCGACCTGGAAATAATGATCGGAGCTTCCGGGTATTTGGCATACTAATGGTCCACCGCCGTCGCCCTAACATTAAAATTCCACCATTAGAAAATTTTCAATGTTTGATCGACTATTTCGTGACTAATTTTCGATGTAGGTTACGTCACTGAATCCTCACCGTACACGTGTCAACTCCAGAGATGCCAACAGCACACAGAAAGCTGACATGGAGCCTGAAATTTGACATTGCAGGATGCAATTTTCGAAGCAAACTCTGACATCGATCTCTTGGGACGATGGACAAATCAACACGCTTCAGAATATTTGAATAAGTATAATTCTCACTGGAAAAATTCTGAAAATTAACAACATACCTGCCGATACAAGACACCAAAATTAGTGTGCACATATTCTATCAAACTGTTTCATCAGTCCCAGGAAGGAGAAAAGCTCTTAAAAATTTCGCTAGAATTATAAAAATAAAAATAAAAATATGTTGATTTAATGATGACGCATTAATGGTTGTTAACAAAACTAACGAAAAATATCAATATGTACGGGTACAAGTAAAGGTATATACCTTTACTTAGGTATACCTAGGTGCCTGACAGTTACTTTTTTTTTTTATAATGGAGATATTAATTTGTGTTTTCTCGAGATTCTCTCCAATAATTATACGCGCAGATTTTCCGAGGCGAAATTCGCATCACAGTTGCCTCTGAAAATGAATTTTGTATACTCTCATTGTTATATTGAGATGGTTGACGAGCGACATAACCTAATATTCTTATTTGTTGATGGCGAAAAAGGCCTCGTTATATGTAGGTAGGTACCTCTCTCATCTCCCGGGCTTCAGTTATTTATTCTTTCGACAGAGGTAATTAATGAAAGAGGTACTTCGGGTAGCTTTACATGAATAATATAATAAATGCAAGATAGGTAGGTACGTGAAAATAACGATTTGACATACGAGGATTGAATTTGAATACTCATGATAGGAATTAGGAACTAAATTTCGTTTTTTGCGACTCATTAAGTAAGTTTTCTATGAAAATCTACTCATTACTTTCAATTTCATGAAACGACTTGAGGAGGGGTTAAGCACGTTTTTCGTTTCATAAACCAAGAAAAATTTTGGCACCAAAAAATTAAATTCTTGTAATATAATACAGTAAAACTTCGTTCATACGTTTTTCAAGGGACAACAGTGAAAAAACAAATTATGCGGAAGAACGTAACACACATAGTACTATATGTAGTCAAAGGTATAGGTAGGTACTTTACAATGTCAACATTTTGTTTACCGAATTTTTTTTTTCCCCAGCCACTTGCTAAGCATGTCGTCAGGTTGTCTACATTCACGGTTGGAGGTGGCAGACATACTACGGCCACGTTTTCGGCAAAATTGAAATTTTCCTTCAACTTTATTAACGCGATATCATTGTGCGCTGATGTAAGTTCATATTCTTTGTGAATGATAATAGTCTCGGAAATTCGTTCCTGAGGTGGAATTCTTTTGTTAAAAGACTTGAGGTCCCTTTCTCCTGCTCGGTAGACGAGGACTTCAGGCGTATTTCTGAAGAAAAACACATACGTTAAAAGTTGAAATTAAGTAGAAATTTCTCTTCGACGCATTAACCGCAATAAGGTGTAGGAAAGATCCCTGGCTATGGGACGGTTTTTGTACTTTTTAGTCTAGTTCCTCAACTAATAGAGTTTTGATCAATTTTTTCTTTTAAATTGTATAGTATGAACCCTTGCCTAAAAACTTCACTGCAAACTTTTCACAACTCCTTCACACTTCTTTATGAAACAAATTTTACATAACTCATTTTTTGTCCCATTGTACCACACCCTGTAGTACCATGAGATATAATTCATAAAATTATGGAAAAATTAAGAAAAACTTTTATTAAAAATTTGACTGTGGAATACCTTTGCGTGAAAAGATATTCTCACCAGAAGGTAATCTACAGATTTTGTGTTCAATCCTTTGACTGTATACATACTGGATACAAGCGTCTAGGGACGCCGTAGGGTAAATTTTTTTTGGGTAGTTTCGGAATAGGTCGGAACACTTCGTTCGACTTGGGATTTTTGTTTGTTTTGTTTGTTTGTTTACTGATAATAATGGTAGTTGGAAAATGGGTTACCTAATTGTTTAATTTATGATGTTTTTAAATATGAATTCCAAATTGCAATTCATCTGGGACCTATGTCAAACTTCTTTTGGTAAAAAACATCATGTACTCAGGCACACTGAAAACATTCATTCCATTAGTAGGCCTACCAGTGTAAAAAAAATTCAAAAACATTGAAGTAAAATCCAATGTTTTCCATGCTGTTTTTCCTGCAATACTTCCTGTGTATACGATCGTCATTTAGAAATTGCTCATCATTTGTATGTGGAAACAAAATGTTTATCCTTTTCATCTGAAAATGGTAAGTTCTGATACCTACATAAACTTTCATGTTCTTGTGTCTCTTTCATTGGGATGTGATATATTCACACAGGTTGAACAACAACCGTGAACGATTCATTGTCAATCATGTTAAATTGAATAAATAAATTTGACTCCGATTTGTTTTTTAATATTTTCAACGGATAAATGAAGTTTTTATGGTGGTTTATTCGAACATGTTCTCATGAATACTAAACTTCGTTCTTCTTTACAGTGTCATTCAGTGTTTTTTATTCACAACTTAAAAATTTTTCAGATTCTTGCTTTAAAAAAATATATTTTAAAAAAATACAGCCTCTATAAATAAATAGTTTTTTTTACAAAAATTCTAAATAATTTCAAATTTCAATAAAAACACAAAATAACTTTGAAAACTAAGACAAACAAAATGTTCCGAATGATTCCGAAACCACCCGAAAAAATTTACCCTACGGTGTCCCTAGACGCTTGTATACTGGACTGCTAATACTGATAAAAAGCTGTGTTCAAAACAAACAGGCGTATCCCTGTTCAAAATGTTAGTTCATTATCAAATTTATTAATACTTATTGTCTTTTCCTTTGACTATTGTCTCTTCTTATTACAATTATTGCTTTTAATTACGAATTAAATCGGTAATGTTGTAGTTTTATAAAACTCAGAATTTCAAAAATTTCAGTTAAATCAATTTAAAATTTGATTTATTGATGCATAAAAATAATCTTTTTTGTTGCTGTATGACGAATGTTTTTATCTACTTGCGAAATATTCTTACAAATATGTCTAATTCTAATTTTTACATAGAAATTTAAAATTAATTCGGTTAAATGCAGATCAGATAGCTCTATGTTTTTAAACAGCAAACCAGTAAACTAACATTTTGAATGGGGATACGGGTGTCTGACTCAACTTCACCAGTTGTTCATTAGACTCTGTGTTATTCTTATCAGTATTAGCAGTCCAGTATTTATATAGTCAAAGTTTCAATCACTTCATATGTAAACATATGGGTAAGCCAAAACCTGGGCGAGCACTGGCAATTTTAGAGCTGGTTTGGACAGTTTATATTATATGGGTTTATTCACACATGATGAAAATACCAAACATACCCTTCTTTGCCCACAACTTTATTTCTTTGGCCAAAATCCATCTTTGGTAAATTCAAAAAATCTATACCTGTTTTAGAAGCAAAAATAGAGGGATAAACCTAATAAATAAAGATACAAAGTAGCCTTACACATGACCAAGCAAGAAGCGCCAATAGTCAATATTAGAAATTTACAAAATTTCTCAAAATTAAGCCTACATTCAGAAAACACCAGCATAAAATGCTATGGCCATAAATAGTAACTCTATTATTAACATCTTTGGCCACTATAGTGGCCATAAATGGAAATTTAGCTTTCCATTTTCAGCCACTCCAATTAATTTAAGAAATTTCCACGTTTTTTGTCATATTAATCATTTTTTAGCATATAATATCAATATAATTACTTATATTTTCAAAACACACAAAAAAATGATGTGGCCATGCACCGTAAACCCACTATTAACATGTTTGCCCACTATCTGACCAAAGATGGGAATTCTTCACTTTTAGCTTTCCAAACTTGGCTACTCACATTAATTAGTGTAATTTTCAAATTTTTTCATCAATTTAATAATAATCAAGCATAGAAAAGTATAAACTATCGATATAATGTCTAACCTTATCAAATTTGCTTAACTATCAGCCTTAAAATGTACTCATTTTTTTAAAATTATCGTTTAATATGAATAAATACAAAATTTTGAATTATTTTCTAAAATTAATTTTTTCTCAGCCCTTAAAAAAAAGAAAAAAGCTACATTTATAGTGTAACAGTGTAATCGTTACAAAACAATACACAACAATATTATTTTTTTATAAGCGTATAATATTAGAAATAATTATAAAAGAATATAGATTAGATGAAATTAATAGAATGAATATGCATAACATTAGACTAATAACCAAAGGTGATAGTTTGAGTGGTTTGAATTAGGTGTTGTGGAAGATATGAATATGATAGGATATTAAGGAAAAACTTAATTTGGATAAAACCAATGAAATGCAATAGAAATGACATAAAGTAGGAGTGTTTAAGAAATTAGTAGGAATTGGAATAAGTGCAAGGTATTGAAATATATTTCGAGGAAAGGTGACATTATGAATATGGACGAGAACAGTTTATAAAGAAGAAAAGGTGATGTCATCAGACAAATCAAGACTTGAAAGACAAGTTTGAATTAGACTGAAGCGACATGAGTAGAAGGAAGAATAAGTGTACAAAAATGTGATAAATGATACCTGTAGGAAAATACGAATTTAGAATAGATAAATTAATTTAGACGTGAATGATATAAAAATATCATTACATACAAATACTGGGGTAATTTTGAAATTAAAAGTTGGAAAAATTTGAATTTGAGGGTAAAGGTTGAATTTTATGATGGGATTTTGAATTTTTCAATTTTTGATGGATAGTATTAGGAGGATTAAGTTTAAGAATAGATAAGTATTCAGGGTGATTTGAATTTTAAATTTTGAGGAACTTAAAATTAGATAAAAAAATTTGTGTATGGATAAGTACTGAGGGAGATGTGAATTTTAAAGTTTAGACAAATTTGAAATTGGAAAAATGTATTTGAATGAAAGATAATTTTATGGATAATTGGACCTTTTTAGGAAAATAGAAAACATAATACTTTCATATTATCACCGATTAAAGATTCTACAACTGAAAATCTGTCTTTTTTTTCATGTCTGTGTGTGGTTATGTGGGTAGTGGCTCATGCATATTGAATTTAAAGGAGAATATTAGTAAAATAATTTAGTGGTATAATATTATTAAATAATTTTGACGAACAAATTAATTTTGGCTGACTTGTACATTTATTATAGTGATTGTGTCCAGATAAATTTTAGTGATCCATTTATTTGTGATCTACAATGCAGGATTGGAGCTTTTCCACAGGTCCTACCCCCAAACACCATCATTGCAATGAGTGCAGTAATTTTATTTTCTTTAGAAAATGTACTAAATGTTAGAATATTTCTTAAGGTTAAGTAAGACGTAAGTACTCATTTGATCAGGTTTATCGTATACTTATAAATGGGAGCCAAGGATGAAGTATTACTTAAATAGTAAATATTTACTTAAGTATTGTGGCGAGTTTGAATCCCTGTTCTGCCTGAATACCTAGTGGTGATCTCAATGTGATACGGGAGATGGAAAAACAACGCCATCTCTCGGACCCGCAAAGCCAATGGATAGTTTGTCGCACCACCACTGCTGAAATATGATGGCCCTATAGGGTGTGCGCTGTAGAGTGGTGTTGAGGGAGGGCATCACCACATACCAGTGCACACACCTACACACACGGCGCCTCTATATTAGCAATATTACACTCCGCTATACTGGGAGGAGTGGTATAACAGCTACCACACATCGTTGGCTTCTATATCGCTTCTCCCTCGTTCTCAATCACCTGGCAGCACCATGGCTGAGTAAATATGGTGCTGTATTTTAGGTGACTGTAACGAAGGAAGTTTTAGATGTTAAGTTGGTACAGGTTCAAATTCCCGTACCACCTGAATACCTAAAAGTATCATTCTAGAATATGGGTATAAGAGACCTATATATTCCTGATCAACGACTCACAATTGGTGCATTTCTCCAAACTCCTTCCTGAGGCCCCACAGTTGTACGGAATCAAATATACTACAGTTGTGTAATAACAGAGTATAGGTATACTATAGCAAACAACTTTAACCTAATTGTCTTTGTCAATTGCAGAATGATCGGTTCTTTGACTTTTTTGGTCAAAAATCTGACACTCCATATATTAACGGCATTGCGTTTTTAATTTATACCTTACCGATAAGCGTGAATACAATGCGCAGCAGTCAACACCACTCTAGGATGAATTAAGGAACCTCCACAAAGATACTGGTCGCCAGTTTCTTTTCTTCCAATGATGGCAACCATCCACGGAAATTCACCAAACTGGGCCTCGGAGACATGCAACGCTATTTTGAATCCGACGCCATGTTCATTTCGTACTCCACAGGTTGCAGTTTGATGATAAGGTACTATTGACAGAGACTCAGTACGAAGTTTATCGCAACATACATGCAACGAATCTGATGTGCTTTCCCCAAAACTGCAAAATAATGTAAAAGAATAAAGAAAATTTGAAAAACTGCCAGTGATGAAAGATGCTATTCGATGAGATCGTACGATTTAATGGCAACTCACCACAAATTATTGAATCCAGCACCATTAGTGTTAGGGGTATCGGTGTTTTTGTATGTTTGGCACATGTTCATAGGTACGCAAAAATTGCATTTTTTCCTGTCAGACCTACTTGAACTGGTGTAAGGTCCACTAGTGCTACCACAAGGGTCTGGCATAGGAGGTCTAATAGTAGGCTTGAGAGGAGTTTCTCCGATAGGGTCATCAATTTTTATGGTATTGATAAAATCATATATTTCTTTGGTACTGAGAGTAGTTGTTTCAGGAAAAATTTGTAAAATTTTGTCATTAAAAATTAGCAGTATGAAACATGTGCAAACTAGCCTGGAAGCCTGAAACATCCAGTAGGTACATTACATAAAAATAAAATTGAAACAAAAATCTATGGATAGGTATTTGAAAGTATGGTAGTAGTTAAGACTTAGGTAGTTACTTAATAGGTACCTACCTACATGGGTCCACCCAGAAGCTTAACTAGATATTATGTGTCTACAATATTATTATCACCAGACTGTACGAAGTAACTCGAAAATTGGTAATGTACCTAGGTGTATATTTTGATTTAAATGTTGGTATAAACAACCATGAGTAGAATTCAATGTTAAAACCAGAGACATATAGTTAGAGAGATGTCCATCTCTCAATATGCGCTTTGGTACAAAAATGTGACAAAGATCTTCGACCATCATCATCAAGAAAAAGTCAACTTTATTCAGTGTTCTGTGCAGCCAAATCTGCGCATATTTTGTAGTGAAAACAGATATCTCTATACCAATACACACACTATCAAGCTATGACACATGCGCAGTAACAAATAACAGTCAACAGACTTTGAAACTTTTTATAAAATTTTATTTTGATCGGGCATTGGGTATCTCTTTAGCTTTATGTCTCTGATTAGAAATCGTTGTCAATTATTCTTAAATATCCAAATATGGTATCTATGGATAATATCTATCTAGGTGGCAACATCTAGGGTGAAGTGACCATCTGTGGCCATCTTAAGCACTTTGTTCAGTTTCAAATGACATTTTATACCATCCTGTTTGTGTAATGATCACATACATAGGTAATATTGAAATTTACTCCTCTTTCAAATAAAAAAAAAGAAAAAAATCCATCTCACTTGAACCCCACTATTGCTAAATACTTATAAAGGCTATAAAAGTAAATTTCATGAATTATTCATGAAAGTGACTGGATTATTTCAGTCAGATACGATATAATTTGTTGAATTGTATTTGCAGCTTTTAGGCACTGTATAGTTAGTGACTGATTATTGATTTTGACTGGGTTAGTTCGACAAATGACTAGAAACTAAAAATATTTGCATTTTTGATTGAAATTAGTCAGGCGAATACACAAAAGGGGAAAATCAAGTCTTTTTGTCAGCATTTTCCTTCTGGCTGAAAATTTGCAAATTTTCGAGTTTTGATTTTGAGTGCCACATTAATATTTATATACAATTTAATTTCTAAAAATAATGCCAAAATTTTCCTTAGGTCATGAAACAAAAAATGTACCCACCCCACCCCTAGAATTTTTCATAATATCAATTTTAATAAGTTTATTTTCTTCCAAAACCTATTTAAAAAATGGGGTCCGCGTAATAAATGGAATATGGACCATTCTGTATACAACTGCTTCTAATAAATACAACAAAATGCATCGTTACTGAAACTGCAGTAATTTATAATTTTTTTCAGAAGTTTTTGAATAAAAATGAAAAATACTATAGGCACTGTTCCATCTTGTTTTTGTAGACGATTCAGTTTGTCTACAAAAACGTGTCGAACAAAATATAGACTATTATTCCTAATTCTTGGAATAATACCTGTCTATATTAAACCTTGCTTCCCACAGACAAACACCATCAGATATGCTGACAATGAAGTGTCATCATATTTGGCGGATGTTCCATGTCACGCCACCTTTTTAGTCAGCCATTTTTGATTATAACAAAGGAAACAAAGGTGATGTCTGGTTTCGTATTCGAAGACATAGTCATTCCTGAACTGGCAGTCGAGTAGAAACATTAAGGTCCATACTCGATGTTATGGATATCAAGTCTCACTATTATTAATTATCAGTAATAAGTTAAAATCTAAATGTGTTTTGTAATAAATTGAAGTTCAAATTTAATAAAAGATAATATTCAGAAATTATCTTATTTGTTGCGATAATTCAAACAGTGAATTACTCTTGCAACAGGCACTTACGATATTTTTCACTTTTTTTTACATGAAAAAAAAAAATTATATACAACCCTGAAGCACCACTTCAAAGCACTTTGGTTTGTACTGGCCCTGGATTTTTGTATAATTTGTTGTTTCCGAGGAGACAACAAACATTTTTTTTGGGTCTGTGTGGGTAGTAGCGCATTGATTATGAGGGAATAATTGGAGAAATAATATTGGTGTAATAATTTTGTGAATAATTAACAGCTTGTACGTTTATTGTAGTGATAAGATAGGTACGTCGTAATATTTTCAAGGATCATAAAATCGTGTATGCTCTTTCAACTTGGCATTAAGCTGCTCGTCAATCCAATTTCTCATGTGTGGCACATTAGTGTAAATGCCTGGAATTTCACTTCCACATCCATTTCCCCACGATACAATGCCAGCCTGGAAATAACGATCTGGCATACATGGTACTGGACATACTAATGGTCCACCACCGTCTCCCTAACAATAAAATTTGACCATAGAAAATTTTCAGTTTTTAATCAACTATTTTGTAACCTGCTATATGTATATTACTGAATTCTTACAGAACACGTATCAACACCACGAATGCCACCAGCACATAGACTGCTGTCATCAAGCTGAAAATTCTTCCCTCTACAAGTTGTTCGAAGCAAATTCTCACATTGATACTTTGGGACTATGGGCAAATCAATTTTCTTCAGAATATTCGAGTTAATATTATTCTTACCTGAAAAATGCAAAAAATTAACAACACGTGGCATAGGAGTAAATACAAAACACCAAAATTAATGTGCCGACATGCGCAGATTCTATCAAACTGCTACACCTATAATCTCCAAGCAAAATTTGACTTTTTGAAAAACCAGTTCCTAATAGTCGCCAACTACCATAAATATTTCAACAAAAAATCTTTCAATTTATCTGAGTTATCATAATGACAACATGTTGTGTTTGCAAAATTTTTAGAACTCCTCCCTCCGAAATTAGTCGATGAATTTCAAAAATTTTAACTTGAATGTGTAGCCCATGAAAGCTTCTAATATATTCCAAATTTCATAGCCATCGGTTAAACATCGGAGTTTCCACAGACACCTAAAAAATGCTAAAATGAGCAAAAAGTAGAGAAAAAAAATTGTGTACAGAAGAAGTATGGTGACCTTTAAATTTGTGATCTACGACTCAGTCAGTGATTTTCCACAGATAACACCATTGCATTGAATACAATAGTTGTATTTTCCAAAGGAAAATACACCAATAGGGTTCATCCTATAGAAACATTATTTATTATTTGTGGCACAGGGATACGATTATTATTAATATTAATTATTAATTATTATTATTTGTGGCAACGGGTGGTCGATGACGAACGAGTGTGTAGTACACACTCGTCGACCACCTAGCGGGCCAGTGGGGTAAAACCCACAAACTACCTTTTTGTGCTCACGGCTGTATATTTCGTCTGTAGAGCTTAATTATTTACTGGGCTCGGCCCGCACACATACACATATGTATAACACGCAACCGACCTGATCTGGTATTTGTGTGGTGTCGTGTACACTAATACACACACACACATTCTTATTATTATTAATTATTAATTATTATTATTATTATTATTATTATTATTATTATTATTATTATTATTATTAATTATTATTATTATTGATTATTATTATTATTAATTATTATTATTATTAATTATTATTATTATTAATTATTATTATTATTAATTATTATTATTATTAATTATTATTATTATTAATTATTATTATTATTATTATTATTATTATTATTATTACTCAACGCAACATAAACTTCATATTTACCATTTGGTTTGTCTCCCCAACCACTTGCTACACATGTCAAAATGTTGTCTAATTTCAAGTTTGGAGGTGGCAAACAAATTACGTCCACATTTTCGGCAAATTCGAATTCTTCTCTCACAAATACTAATGCGATATTATTGTATGCAGGCCCAGATTGATACCCTTTGTGAGTGATAACAGCCTCGGCGATTCGTTCTTGAAACGGAATTCTTTCGGCAATGGAGTGCGTATCCCATTCTCCGGCTCGGATGGTGAGGTTCTCGGGCATTTGTCTGAAGCAAAACTTATTGGTTAAAGTACGTAGGAATAATGGTATAGCACACGGCTTTAGCAGTTTATTGATTTTGTCTTTATTGAACAAGGATTTGGTCATCGACTTCTGTGGTAGAAAATCTGACACATCCTACGGTCATTGTTTTCTTAATTCAGCCTCTGGTCCTCAGCCAAAGACGGGTTGGAAAAGACTGTTCCCTGCTGGCAACCAAAGCTGGCCTCCCTAACCTTTTTCTGCAATTTTTTTTATCAGGTGCTGTAAGTGAGCTTTATTGAATAACTAGGTGAACCTACTCCTACTCTAGATGATTTTTGGTTAGATATGCAGGCCCTAAATAGGTAACTAAAGCGTACCTTCTGCATCAGAGTATAGGGATAATGGAAGAGTACTACCTATAAGCCAAATGTAAAAAAAGTAGTATAAACTTCGTATATATATATATGATAGAGACGACACATGGGCAGTTTTAGTGTCCTACCTACAGAAAGCACTTCTACAAACATGTATACTTCCAACTAAATATATGATTGGAGGAAAATCTTGCAACGTGCATTTGTTTATAAACACTGACGTACAAAGTACCTCACTGTTACACCAATTTTTGATTCTGATTGGTTGGGGTGTTCAGTCTGGGTACTTTGTACACCAGCACGTGCCATCTATAGTCTGGATACTCAACCCCATGTTAAAACTGTTCCATGTCATCTCCATCATATATATATTCTGGACAGGTAGAAACTGTTGAAGAGTGAAAGAGCTAAGCAAGGTCTACTGCTGTCTCTATTTCACACATTACAGAAAATGTAATCAGATTCAGATGTAAACATAGCAATTCATTACCTTGTGATATTATGATGCTTGTAAATGTTACAGATCATTCTGAATTTGGTCTTAATTATGTTTGTTAAACTTATTAAAAAAAGGAAGTTTAAAAAACCTTTTGAATTATTTTTTTTGCCTCATTTAATCTAATCCCGGTAAATTTGCAATGACTGGAAGAGAAATGGCATATTTCTTGATTATCTCTCCATCTCTCTCTTTCTCTCAATAACACATTCCTGCCACTTTTTTGACATAATGCTCATTCCATTATCCTCAAAAATTGGTTTCTCAACACAGTTGCCAAGTTTACTTTTTTAGCACATTTTCAAACATAACTTGAGAAAAAATGGCGAAAACAATCAGAAATTTATGATGTATTATATTTAAAAGAATGAGGAATCTGAAAATCCGAAAATTGGTCCCTCGCTTATCAATTTGGGACGTTGAAATTTTCACTTCACAACTTGGTGAATGAAGTCGATTTTGCTACAGAGCATTCTATACTATAATACGAGCAATAATATGTGTGTGTGTGTGTGTGTGTGTGTGTATGTGCGTGTGTGTGTGTGTGTGTGTGTGTGTGTGTGTGTGTGTGTGTGTGTGTGTGTTTGATTTTAGTATCTTGGTCGGACACACACCTGACTCCTCACCAGCTTTAGTCGGACTAAAAACGTTGGTCGGACACACACAAGGTCCGACCAACGTTTTAACTGTTTTTTTGGATTCAGGGGGTTATATTTGCATTGAAAAAGTTGGAAAATGTTAGTCTTGTAAAAAGTCCGACTAGCATACTTATGGCCCACTCATCAAATGTTACACCCCGTGTGTGAAATTTTATTTTGGAATTGACAATAGTACTACGTTGGTCGGACTTCTGTGTGTGACGTTGGTTAGACTTGAGTCTGCTGGTATGTTAGTCAGACCTTTTAAAATCAACGTTGCCACAGTTTTGGTTATGATGTGACAGCTGCAAATAATAATAATACTGGATAATAAAGGAAAAAAAAAAAAAAAAAAATTTTCCAGTTGACGTTGACAAGAGATTTTTTTTAGTCAGTACTTGTGGTCTGTCTTACGATAGATGCAAATGATATTAAAAAAAAAAAAACATTTTCAAGTCAACAGTAAGATGAGAGTTAACCTTGAAATTTACCAATTTTAGTGTAAAATTTAATAATAAAAAAAAAATACACACCCGTTGATATTGATGTATGTTCTATTGAATTATTTTCTTTTCTGTTCATTCTTTTGTTGTTTCTTCCCGTGAGTGTTCTATTTTTTTTTTTTATTACACGTGGTATTATATTATAAGATGATTACATGTAAAAAGGCAGTGACAGAGAATGGTAAATGGCATTTGATTAAAATAATTGAATTTTTTTGAACTACCTACCTATCCTGGATAAACTGTGTAGCATTTTTTACTAGGTACATATGTTATAGAAACGTGGATCTAAGGTATGGTCAATATACCGGGAATTTTATTTCAAAAACATGGTCTTACAAAATGAGCTACTTGACCTAGCAAGCTATCTTTATTTTCTGAAGATCCAAACCAAGATAAAAACTTCACGTAAAGTTCTAGAAATATCTGTCAGGCACTTAGACGACACTTTGTTAGGCCCACATGGAAATGATTGAGAAATTGAAAATGTGGACTTTTTTCTTCTGTTTGTTTAAAAAAGTAGTACGCCTATGCATCAGTTATTAAGAAAACCCCCGAATTAGAATATGTATAAAAGTAACAGAAGTTGTAGAGAGTGTCAGGAAAATTTTAAGGTTGGTAAATTGGGGGGTGCGAAGGTTTGAAAGGATTAAAAGTTAATGAAATGATGATCAAAATCCTTCTCAAACTTGAATGAAAGGAGTGACTAGGAAAGAAAACTGCTTATCAAAAAGAACTAAGGAAATAATGAAAAAAACTCTAGAGCAGCAAGCCTCGCTGGAAAAAGTAGGTTTCTGAGAAAAAAAATTATGAATTTTGATAGTTAAAATAATTGTTTTAAAGCTTATAATGAGTAAATGGTATGTTATGATTAAATGAAATTTGTCAACTGTTGACGAAATATTAGACATTGTGAAATTTAGAATTATTTCTTGATATGAAAAAATCAGATCTTGAGGAAGCTCTACCGGAAATATTGTCAAACCAAAACTGATAGCCAGTGGCGTAGTTATGGGGGGGGGGTATGGGGTTAAACCCCCAAAATTTTTTTTAAACAACAATTTTGTACACTAATAATTTTTTTTCAAGTTTGTAGTTTTTAGCAGTCGAAAACCTCCTATCAAATTTGGTCTGACTTTCACAATAGGGAATGGGACTTACATAGTTATTTGTTTCATGATCTCCAGATTCCAAAAATACCCATCTCGCATTTTCATATTTCTTTATTTATTTTATTTAATTTTTTTTTTATTCCGGCCTATATTTTTTTGGGAAACAAAAACAGACAAATGGCTGAACCAATAAGGCTGAAGTTTGCACCAGAGGTCAGTTTCAGTGTAAGAAGGGTCTGATAGAAATTTTGAGTCAATTGGTTTAGCGTTTTCGGAGATATTGGCCAAAATATAGCTAAAATGAGCAGGTTTTTAAGGTTCATTATACCACACCCCTGTGCCACAAATTGAAAACCTGCTTTTCTAGCGGGGCATGCTACGCTAATATTTTTAAAATTTTCTTTTCATTGAAAAAAAAACAATTCTAGCGCAGCATGCTCCACTAAAAAAGCAGGTTTTCAATTTGTGGCACAGGGGTGTGGTGTAATGAACCATAAAAACCTGCTACAAATTCGTACTTTGGGATTTTGTAAAAATAATGTTTTCATTTAGCCAATATCCTTGGAACCGCTAAACCAATCGGCTCCAAATTTCTATCAGACCTTTCTCACACTGAAACTGACCTCTGGTGCAAATTTCAGTCTTATTGGTTCAGCCGTTCGTCTGTTTTCATTTCCCAAAAAAATATAACCCAAAATAAAATAAAATTAAATAAAATAAATAAAGAAATATGAAAATGCGAGATGGGTATTTTTGGAATCTGGAGATCATGATACGAATAACTATGTAAGTCCCATTCCCTATTTTGAAAGGCAGACCAAATTTAATAGGAGTTTTCAACTTTGTCGAAAACCTGTTATAAAGGTTGGGGGTCAAGCTTTCCCTGAACCACAAACTTTATATAAAATGTAAAATAATGCAATAAAACCTCTGAACATAAATTCCTACACTTGAAAGAACTACGATTGATTAAGCAAAAAATCTACCCTTGAAGTTTTAGCTCTAAATCAACTCTGTTTAAACTCAGTTCTCAGTTCTACTCCATGGATTTATTTCAGTGTCAGTTCTGTGAAGTGGGAGAGAAATTGTTTGATAGAAAGGAAAAGTTGAAATATAAAAATCATGTAATACACATATGACTACATCTTTAGAGGAGAATGTTTCATCAAAACTTATTCACTAATTTAGGTTAAAATTTCAAGAAACTGGACATTATTTGAGAAGTTTTTTTTTTTGGAGATTTCCAGTTCTGGATAGAGAAATCAAATAGCCTCCTCAAATAAATTGTGTCAAACTTCACAGAAATTAATACCTGGGTCAAAATAACAAACCACCATATTGGATAAAACACTTAAACTTTGCTGGACACTGAGTTGACACTGTTGGTGAAGGATATATAGGTATTTGTTTTTGTTTTTTTGTTTTTCTCAAATAAATTGAAAGATGAAGCTTTTGGTTGATTAGTTTGAGAATAGGAAAAATTGTGCATCAATATGGTGTTTAACTTATCATAGTGGTTGACATTTTTGGCCTCAGTGTCTGGTTCAATTAGGATGCTTAGGATGTTGAGAACAAATAATATGGTGACTACTCATCCCTTGATTATTTTTGGAGGTATCACATTTAGTCAGAAACAAAATTGATCTAGGTTCTGCAATCTTGGTCAGAGTCTTGTAAATTGACAAATTCAGAGTGTTTCCCTTGAATAATAATTTCCTAATTTTAAAAATTACAAATAGATAGTTCTTTGACATGCATTTATCCAAAAAAATTGGGGAGGTTTGATTTTAGGTGACCAAACAGAAAGTAGTCATATTCTATTTGGATGAAAAAAACTATTAGTGCTTTTTGATAACTCCATAGTCCCATTCTAATTAGAAAAAGACAAAATTAGTTTTCTAAAGAAGCTGATCTATTGACAATAATTAATTTCTTTTTACAACAATTATTCTTTCTACCCATATTTCCATGAAAAACTGTGGCAACATTGCATTTATGTCTTACTAGGGACATAAAAGAACAGGTGATGTGTACTCTTGATGTCTGACCAATGTTCATGAGGAGTCAATTTCAAATAACACAAAGGTCTGACTATAGACTGATATGATTTCATTTTTGTGTGTAAAAACACACACACACGCAGTCTAACCAACATACTGTTACAGTATTTTTTTATTATTGTGTGTATAGCTTTGTGGGTTGGGCGGTTTTTTCAATGTTTTGAAAACTACGACATTCTGCTGTCAAGCAACATTCTAACCTCAAAAATAAAGATTTTTTTTTGGGTCTTACTAAGGCAGTTAGGTGTCAAGGTCCAACTAAGATACTATAATCACGTATGTGTGTGTGTGTGTGTGTGTGTGTGTGTGTGTGTGTACGTCTGTACGTAAGTATGTATATGGTTTGTAAATGCGTTCTGAGGAAACAGACTGACAATGTTGCTGAAGATCACAAATTCTATGGGTCTAAGCTGCCTAAGATTATTATGATTTATGATTGATGAAGTAATGAATTAAATCGATCTTAATTCTCGAGATGAACTATAATGCAGAAGGATGTACCTAAAAAATATATTGCTGAAATTATCCAGCTTGATTTAGGATAAAAAAATTTTTCATATTTTCCACATTCGGTGAACCAGGTACTTAAATATAACAGAGGATGCACGCTCATCTAAACACTATTACAAAACAACGGCTTCACTTTTGGAGCTAGTATCCCCACTCCTTCGGTATACCGAATTCGAATTCGCTTGCCCTCATTGGGGCCCATGGGCTGTAATCAGAAATTGTTTTTTCAATAATTTATTCAAATGAATCAGTATGGTGTAGCCAGCATTTCCTTAAGAGGGGATTTGATAAGAAGAAATTTATCATCTCTTCTCCTCACCCACAGGGTCGAATTTCAACATCTTATTCTATGGGGGGAGGGACCACTGGCGGACTTTTGGTTAACCATCTGAATGGACCAGAAAACTGAATTTAAAAATGTTGACATTCGCCTTCCGAACCAGGCCATATGTAGAATTCATCTCGGCAAAGAGGAAAATCCATAAATTAAAAATAATAATTTCGGGAGCAGAGCGAGCAATTCTCTGATTTTCATGCCAATCGTTATTATTTGTAACGAAATTAAAAACAATATAATGGTCTCATCGAAGTTATAAGGACTATTTATACAAGTTTAAGTACTCCCATTAAGCCAATGTAATAAAATCGGCATCAGTTTGTAGTTGGGATAAAATTTTCCAAATGCCTTTGAGACGATTTCTTATCAGAGTGCGTCAACTAGTCTAATTGTCTACATAACTATAAATCTCACTATGCGAAATTCTGCCTTAAAAAATGAGAGGGGCAATTTATCACCCTAATCCGCCCCGGCTGACACGCCACTGAAATGAATACCTATGTAAACATAATCACTAATTTAGAAATCACGAACACAAATTTCGTAGATAAAAATGAGGTTGGCAGTTTATTGTCAATAGGTTACACCTCAGGATGTCATGGCTCCGCCCACGAGTCCCCTGCACACTAGCAATGCGCAGGGAACTGGTCACAACTGGGAGATATGGTTCCACAAACTGAAACAATAATTGCTTCCACTTAAATTCCTGATCCACCCATGCCAACATGTGGAGACGAGGTTGATGAAGATGAACGTCAATGCCAAGCTGATACTATAAATCCTCGTTGTACACCTGTTCGTTGGGCAGATGAGCAGGGAAATCCAATTCCTCCACCCACTCGCACTCATTGTGCGCCTTCAGTCTCGAGTTTGGCAACAGATACAACCGAAAAGACAAACCAATTCATAGTAGCTCTCAAAGACTGTGAGGATTACATGAGCCAATTGGAGGAATTGCTCAACACACACGTTGTTCCTGGCCAAAAATTATTATCACATCCTGAATGAAGATTCAGCAATCAAGGCTACCATTCAGGTCGAGTTTCCACCCCGTGGACTGGATAAACAGGTTCTTTGCAACACTCGCCATTTTCAAAGACAACTGTTGGTACTACAGGGACAAATCCAAACTAATTTTGTCAAACCAACCCCTTTGGAACCGGTACAGCCAGTACGCCAAAGAAGTGACTCAGACGTCAGTCAAGGAGAACCCAATCCAAAAAGGACTTGTTTGGAACCCCCTTTAATTCCTCCTCTACTCTCTTTAAATTCAGTGGATTTGAATAAATTATCTGAAGGACCGATGGAAACCGATGTTTTCATTGAAAAGCCCAGTAATCCTAATTACATCCCTAAGTGCTGGGAATACGATTCGAACAATCAAGTTGATAAAGGATTTGCAAATTTAAAGCCCCAAATTTTATTTGGAAAAATGGGATGGTGATAATCTAGGATATCCTGGCTTTATCAATTGTTTCAATAACTATGTTAATAAACGAAACGATATAGCTATTCCCCAAAAAATAAATCTTCTCCATGGCACTCTACTAAATTTTTATTCAAAAAAATCAGCCATTTTTCTCCAGATAACGTGGGATATGTACAGTAACTGAAATTTTTACACAGTTGATATGGAGACGAATCTAAGATTTGAGCTGAAATATGGCTAAAAATGACTGCATACTCTACTACAACTAACGACATAATGTCAATACTTGATGCGTTAGACACATTAACTATCATGGTAGATAGATATCGTATGGTACCCAATGTCATAGATGAGGAGCAGTTATTTAATATAATTGTGAAAAAATTCCCATCATGCTTGTACCAAAATACTTTAAAAAGTAGTGAGCATGTAAAACATATTTTTGAAGCTGTTAGACCTTTTATCAAGATAAGAAAATTATTGGAACCCATCTGTACTTCTGTACCATCCAAGGGCGATAAAACTAACATCGAATCCAATAGAAATCAATCGCAATCAAACTGAAATTTTTCACAACCTAAAGGCAGGAGAAATTTTGCAATCCTTTCTCAGAAATAGGAATTAGCACCTAGAGGAAAGAATAAATCCAATTCTCGCAGACAACCTAAAAGGCGTCAAAACAAACCAGAAGAAGATGACTCTAAGCCTAATTCTTATGCTGCAGATCCTGATGAAAGTCAGTACGTCCAGACACCTTCTGGTCAGCGAATCCCCGTAGCCATGGTACAACATGCCAAGGTGCCACTCACACCCTGCATTTTTTGCAGAGGACAGCATCACTCCTACTTGTGCCGAGTGAAGAGTACTTTGGAGTCACAACGTGCACACTACATTAGGTTCAAGTTGTGCAACTGTTGTGGCTATTCTCACCCAGGCACTCCAGTCTGCAGAGTCATCCCACCAGTCCACTGCAGGTGGTTCCAGTGTGCTAGCACTGAACACCACTCCAACTTCTGCCCAAAGGTGGAGTATCCAATTGCTCCATGCCGTGTGGATGCGTGGATTGAATACCTTCGGGAGTACAAGAAATACTTGCCACAAGACAACTGCAGCTTCCGTCGTAGAGCCAATCATTGATAATCAACGCAACGAATCCAGGTATTCGAACGAAGTTCAGCCAGTTTCCGGGACTCCAGTATTAAGTGAGTGTTTTACATTTTTTAATATTAGAGATAAAGATGCTCATTTTTTAATATTTATATCATATGTCCTCGCTCCAAACAAACCTGACCCCGTAAAAATCAATGGTTTTTTTGATTGTGGCAGTAAACAGCTACACGTTCTATTCCTATGCTTACGAATATCTGAAAGATAATCTTTCAGATTATGAAAATATAAAATTTTGTGGTTTAGCTGGATAGATGTCCAAACAAATTAGAACTCAAAAAGTTAAATTTTATTTAATTAAACATGATGGAATGAAAGTTCTCACGGAAGCTAATACTGTTCCCCAAATCACTGATAATCTATCAGAATTTGATTTCAAAGAATTTAAAAAATGGATCCAAGATACGAAAACATTAATTTCTCAGGTTTGGATCGAGGACTTTCTATACAATTACTTGTTGGTAAAAATTACTTGTGGTCTTTTATAAAGCAAATAAAGCACTTGTCCTCCACCCTGCAACTAATTGAGACTGACTTCAGAGCTATGTTAGGAAGATTCCTAGGATCTTCTACCAAATGTGATGTATTTGAACCCTCTTTCTTCACATCTCCAGAAAGCATCAAAAATTTTTGGAAATTGGATGTTCTCGGGATTGAAATTAACAATTTAGTTGAAGATGACGCCGAAGTGGAAGCTTTGCATTTGTTTTATAAAAATATAGAAATGGTCAACGATCGATATCGTGTATGGTGGCTATATAAATATAACCCTCCACTGTTAGTAACTGTCAGTTAGCCTATAAACATTTAGAACGCCAATTGCCTAAACTACAAAAAGATCCAATATTCTTTCTCAGATACGATCAGTATTTTCTTTCCCTTGTAGACTTAGAAATGATCGAACCTATTGAAAATGATAGACCAGCTAAGCTGGTGCACTACTTACCACACAAAGATGTTTATAACCCTACAAAGAGTACCCCATTCCAATTAGTTTTTGACAGATCAGCTAAGTCTAAAAAATCAAACCGTTCTTTGAACAATTGTATGCATAAAGGTAAAGTCATACTAGCCAATCTAGTATCAATGTTAGTCAGTTTCTGTAAAGACCCTTACGCAATAATTGCTGACATAAAAAAGGCTTTCCATCAGATAGGTCTTCACCCAGAAGATAGAGACGTTACGTGTTTTTTATGGATTAAAGATCCTAACCTACCTATGAATTCCAATAACCTTAGAACTTTTAGATTCTGTCATGTTCCTTTTGGAATAATTTCAGTTCCTTTCTTATTAGCAGCACTGCTGTTACACCACTTTTGTCAAGTAGACATGGAGTTTCATGATAAGTTCCTCGAACGTTTTTATGTCAATAATTTGATAGTATCCGTACCCATATACGAACAAGCTATAGACCTCTATACTAAATCTAACAAATTATTTAACGACATCTCCATGGAACTGGCGCAATGGGGTACAAATTGTAAACCTTTGAAAAAAGACTTAGATTTAGATTTTGCCCTGACTAAACCACTTATCAAAGTGTTTGGCCTATATTGGGATATGGACCATGATGTATTATTCATGCCTAATCCTAAACCATTTGTAAAACCTTGGACTAAGAGATCATTTTTCAGAGTACTTTCCTCCTTTTACGACCCTTTAGGCTGGTTTGCTCCAGCATTTGTTCCATCTAGAATGTTTATGAAAATCCTCTGGTCCAAAGGACTGAAATGGGATGAAACCATTCCCGATGATTTACAAGTCATAGCACAAGACATCTTAGATGACCTTAAGATATGTACGTCCTATTGTTTATATAGACAATTCTATGAAGGAACATATGACCCTACTGTTTGCCAACTACACATCTTTGCAGACGCTTCTCAAACAGCATATTCTATGACAATTTACATTCGTTTCTATAATAAAAAATCAGACTGTTATGCAGTACGATTTGTTATAGGAAAATCCCGTGTAACACCAATGCGCCCGATCACAATCCCTAAATTAGAATTAATTGCCACACTTATTGGTGCGAGAGGATTGCAATGTAAACCCCTCAGTTTACATAATGTACCTACTTTTCTTTGGTATGATAGCAAATGTGTCCTCACAAGGCTATTAGAAAGGAAAGTTCATCCTCAGTTTGTCAAAAATAGAATCAATTAAATAAAAATTACACCTTCTGTCGAATATCGACAAGTACCATCGTCTGAAAATCTTGTGGATGTAGGTAGTAAAGGTTCATCGGCCAAAGACCTTAGCCAATCTAATTGATGGACTGGTCATACTTGGTCATGCGAAGACAAAAAATTATGGCCCAAAACTGATCACATCATTGAAAGTCTTCTGGACACATCGGAAGAATTAGATACTCCTGTATTTTGTATTCTGAAATATGCTCTCAATGTCTCCTCTAAAAATTCCCATTCTTTATTCATCTCCAATAAATATATTTTTGACAAACATCACCCTGCTAAAATTCAACGAAAGTTGAAATCTCCCAAAAGATTAATCCCACATTTCCACATTGACTCACAAACTGACCAATGTGAAGTTATCTTGCCACTGCATGAAGTCCTTGCTACAAGATGGATCCCTGATGAACCAAGTTCATCTCAAGCCGTTGATTTGTCCACTAAATCACTGAATTGAAAATGGGAAACACCTTTTACAACATTTATTCATCCTCCGATGAATATTCCGTTCAATATTAATATTGACAAATTCAACACTCTTCTAAACCAGTACGCACTTTCTTACAATGTCTAAGAGCCGTACGATGATTTAGTAAATGTAGAATTAGATGGACTCATTCAATTTCTCCTTATGCTGTTATGGATTGCACTTTCGATTTCGCTCTTCTTTGTTTCATACATACAGACCAAAGAAAATACTTCGCCAAATTATTCGAAGTCTTGGAGAAAGATAAACCCCCTCTGTATGTTTTATACAAAAAATATCACATTCTCATAGATCCTTCTGGGATTTTGAGAACTATCAATTATCTTTGATATATTGAATATGATAAAGATATGCTTTCTCCTATCTTAATGCATCCCAAGTCTCAATTAACTAAGTTAATCCTGATGCAAGCGCATTCCACCAACGTACACACAGGTACAAAATTCACAATTGCTGACTTTAGAAGACACTACTTTGTCCCAAAGTCTCTCAAAGTGTTACCCCCAATTCTAAAGAATTCATGCATCCTATGTAAGAAAGCCGAAACACAACCTTTTAAGCAACCTACATTTTCATCCCTACCGGATTTCCAACTTGTACCATTTGTACATCCCTTCACCTATACAGGTGTTGATATATTTGTCCCATTCATGGTATTTGATAAATACTTGCTAAAAAAGAAATCTCAGTTGGCCACGCCAACCACTCCACCTTATAAAAAATGGGTGTTGATTTTCACTTGTTTGTCTACAATAGTTGTCCATCTTATCTCAGTATCGAATCTCACTACTGAAGATATTTCGACAGTGTTTATAACCTTTTTTGCAGATAAAGGCATGCCAAAAGTTATCTTATCTGATAATGCGGCGCAGTTTCACCTTCTTTCCTTGTACTTACCCGAGTACTAGACAGCGTTCTCTGAAGAATGGAAAATACAAACTAGTTTGGATGAAAAGGCCATTAAGTGGCACATCATCCTGGCTAAAGCCCCTGGTATGGTGGAGTTTACGAAAGACTGATAGGTATTATAAAACAAGTATTTTATAAAACATACGGTCACAACTCTGTCTACAAACACACCTTCAAGGCTAGTTTGAAAGACATTCAGAGCTCGATCAACTAACACTCACTCCTGCACATTTCATGCATGCAAACTTAGGCTCTTTAAGCAATCCGATTAACCAATCGACTCAAGATCCTACTCCCACAGCAAAACAGTTGATAGACTTTTGGAAACTTGACCAAGACTATCTTCAGAAAATGTGGCTAGCATGGAAGAGGGACTACCTCCTCTATCTCAGAGATAGACCACCCTCTGCACTCTCTAACCCAAGCCGCATAGTACCATTTTTACATAAGGTAAATGACATTGTTCATATTTTGGACTATACATCCAAACCTGGTGTTTATAAACTTGCGAAAATCACTGATTTAGAGAAATCTCGTGACGGCCAAATACGTCAGGCACACACAGAATTCTCCAGCAAGAAAACTTCCGCAAGACCTATTAAATTCTTAGCTCCCTTGGAGCTCAACACCAGAAATGTTGATAAATAGATACTTTATATTGATTACCTCCAATTGAAACCCCCCTGATTATGACATGAGTAGACTACTACGACAGAACATTTACTGACTTTGGGGTACGCCATAATTGGAAATTATGCTCCTAAAAATGGCATAACTACGATTTTTTGGCACCCACTATTACTATCTAGTGCTTTGTAAAAGTCCACGGGTAATAGGTGTCAGAGTCCACTACCATCTTTGATGTTTTTACAACTCGCTAATTCCTACTATTCCTTTTGAGAAACTGTGATCTTTGGCCACTAACTTCTTCTTTTCCTATTCGTATTTTATTGTCCAGCGGTTGCGACGAACTTTCATTGAAAGTAACGTCTGTTTGGTTCCTGTCGATCATCAAACGTTACTCAGTAACACATAAAGTTTAATTTAATTTTAAGTTTGTTTTTTATTTTTTGACGATCTCTACCCAATATGTACTGTGATTTTCTTTTATTTAATAAAGTTGATTTTCATTTTTGTACATGCATGTCTAATCTTTTCTAGATTTCAGAGGATTCATCGGAGGTGGCCTCCAAAGGCCACCAAGACACACCGCCCCTAGCGTTGTGGCTCCACCCACAAGTCCCCTGCACATTAGCGATGCGCAGGGAACTGGCCACGACTGGGAGATACTGGGCTGAGGCGACGCTAGTCAGTTGTTGTCTGAGTACAGAGGCGAGAGCTAGGTGTGTGACGACGACTTATTTTATTGTCCTTGTGACGTTAAACTAACACATAAACTCCTACCACTACACAGGAAGCCAGGATAGTTTGATCGTGAAAGTGATGTAGTTTTTCATTTCACGTGCGTCCTCCATCGTATTTAATAACTCTGTGGTTGTAGGTAGGTACCTTACTTGTAAGGGAAAACGCAATGCGCAGCAGTCAACACCACACGGGATGAATTAAGGAACCTCCACAAAGGTACTGGTCGCCGGTTTCTTTTCTTCCAATGATGGCAACCATCCACGGAAATTCGCCGAACTGGGCCTCGGAGACACGCGACGTTATTTTGAATCCGACGCCATGTTCATTTCGTACTCCGCAGCCATTGGTTCGATGATAAGGGACTTTTGGCAGAGGCTCAGTATTAGGAAGTTTATCGCAACATACGTGCAACGAATCTGGTAGGCATTCTCCAAAGCTGAAAAATAGTGTAAAAGAATAAAGAAAATGCGAATACAAGCGCCAGCGACGAAAGACAATGAGAGCTTGTAGCCGATTCGATGGCAACTCACCGCAAATCAATGAATCCAACACCATCAATGTTAGGGATGTCGGTGTCTTTGTATGTTTGGCACATGTTTATAGGTACACAAAAATTGCATTTCCTAGTGTTATTCCCGACAGGCCTACCACTATTGTCACGGTTTGATAGGTTTTAAGGTGTTTTAGTCGTTCTGGTAGAGTTAGTAATTCTTCGCTACTGTGGTTCCTTTCAGCGAAAATTTGTAAAATTTCATCCTTGAAAATTAGCAAAATCATACATGCATAAATTAGTTTTGCAGCGTGATCGCAAGCCTAAAACAGCGAATAGGTACACTAGACACAAGTTATGAATAAAACTGAAGTAATAATCGATAGGTACCTACCTATTTGAAAATAGGCACTCCATACAAACCTATAGTTGGCTTACATGCTATATTCGTAAGCAAGCTTTTAACCGACTAGGTATAAGTTAAACTTATCTTCACCTGATTGCAAGAAGTAACCTAACTCGAGAATTGGTACGATACCTATGTTCTGATTCAAATGTAGGTACCGACCGCATTAAACTGAAAAATCAAACTGATACGAAAAATTAAAATAATTTTACATTGAAAGAAATGAACTAAAAAAAGAAATGTAGGTAGGTAAAAAAGAAGAAATAGTTTCTGAGGACAGTTTTTTTATCGAGTATGTTAATATGACACCATTTTCTTCTCTTTTGAGCAATAAACTTTTGAAATACTAGGCGCCAAATTTCAGACAAAAAATCAACGTAGCTAATTAAATGTTTAAAATTTAGCACCGACTTGAAAAGTTTTGTTGAAAAAAGAAAAAAAGATAATGATATAACATTCTTGATAAAAAAGATCTTCTGTAACTATTTTTCTCTCCTTATTATTATAAAAATTGCGGCATTGTAATTTGTTGCAAAAAATAGCCTTTTTATCAGGAAAAGTGTGACAGTAATGCCCGAAAGCAAGAATCATACTTGGATATCAACGCAGTGACCGCGAAATTACTTATAGTTACCTACCAAAAAGTTATTTATGTACTTATGTTATAATTATCACTATAACAAAGGTATCAGCCGTTAATTCGTTCGTTAAAATTATATTTCACAAAATTATTTCCCCATATTATTTTGCCAATTATTCCCTCATATTCGATGCGCAAGCACCACTACCACACCCACACATGCAAAAAAACACAATGTTCGTTACTTCCTCCAAAACAAGGGTTGGGATTGATTTTAGGGAGGAGGATTGAATTCTGGCATTTTTTCATTTTTTTACCAGAGAGTATGAGTGAGTGAGTGAGTGAAATTCAATCAACTCTTCTAAGATTGAATCAGGATTGATTGGAAGTGAATAACTAAAACAGTGAGATAGGGAGCGAGAGATTCATTAAAATTTGGAATCATTCATTCCTTCAAGGACAAAGCAGTTTGGATTACTATCGGCACGCATTTATCTATTTTCTGTCTGCTTGATTGCTGTTTTTCTTTCTGCTCTTTCTATATTTTGATTTTTATTGGTTCATTATTTTTTTCTACCCCGTTACAGTTCGTCTTTCTTCCATAGACCTATAATTCACAAAAGTTTGAGAAAAAAAAGAAAAAGAAAGATTCAATCGCATTCAATCTGAGTAAATCATTTTTCTTACTAAACTGAAATAGATTCAATGAATGAATTAAAGTTATTTCTCAAAACTAGAACAAATTTTGATGCTCACAGCTACGTACATTTATTTCGATTGGCAGGTAAGTACCTCGTTTTTCCAATTTATTTTTCCCAATGATTTTTTTTCAAAAATTGTTATTCTCACCTTTTTAAAATTCCCAAAAATATGGATTTCCAAATTTTAGTCATTTCCAAAGAAACTTCCTCCAAAATTAATCAAACAGTCAAGTATGCTGAGTATTCTCTAGTTGAAAATGGCAAGTGGATAATTCTAGTCTTTACAGCTGAAAGGTCTGCAGAAATTTGTTTTTTTTTCAAGTCTTATTTATTAAAAAAAAATTTTCTCACCTAACCACCCACTTTGTTGAAAACGGAGCCAATCGGAGGCCAAAAATTAGATTTGGCAATATCGTTGAAGGAAAAATTTTTTGGGGGAAATCCATTGTGATTTTTTTGGAAAACTTGTATAGAAAAATAGGTAAATTAGAAATTTTTTCACCCTACCGTTCATTTCATAAAAAAAAAAAAGTTTTAAGAAATTAAAAAGCTGTGAATAAGTATACCTATACCTTCCTACGAGATGAGAATTCCTTCAATTATTCCATAAAATAACTGAAATCGATAAAATTAAATAGCATACCTATATATGGGGGAAAATATTCAGACCATGAAATTATAATATTGAAGTCTTGAATATATTATGTATACGGGAAAGTAAAGTATAGTGTTTAAGACGTTTCCGGAAAACATATCTGTAATGTATCCATATTAATATTTAATAAATAGATTTGAAAGCTCAACAAACTTGATCATTTTGCTGCAGTTTTGTCTTGTTCTATCATTTCACACTTTCGCATCGTCTCTTTCTCCTCTAAACTTTGATATCTACGTACCTACTAATTTATTTTACTGACTATAATGAACCAATGATAGTAATATTGAAGCCCAAAACGGAGCTTCACCATTCCTCCAATGTTTTTTACTTTTAATATTTAAATATTAAAGGTAGGTAATGTTGTAAGTTACCCATCTAGATTGTCTTCTGCGAACTTTACTCACTTATCTAGCAGTAGTGCTTCCTACGTTCAAGAGTGGGCAGGATTCGTGATTCGTGATTCGAATCATTCATTTACAAACAGCGGAACAACGAATCACGAATCCTATTCCTCTAGTCAGGAAATTCCCGGAAATTTGGTAATTATTGGAAAAAAAATTCATGAATTTCATCCACGTAAAATTAAGCAGCCTCTTCAGAGAACTTTTATCTTGCACTTTCCTAAATAAAACAGTTTTTTATCAAAAAATACTCGAATGTTCGGAACTTTTTTCCCATATCAAGGCCAAACAGAATCATTTAGCGTTCGAGACATTGAGGATTCGTGATTCGTAGAAAAATGATTTGTGCGAATCACTTTTTTTGCTTTAAAGGATTCGTGAGTCGTGATTCGAATCATTTTGCAGGAAAGGATTCGTGATTTGAATTATGTTTTTGAAGATTTTGCCAGCTCTAGTTTTTTCTAATAAATAATTTATTTGAGAAGTAGGTAATTCACAAACTTTATTATCACACCTCGTATTGTCGATGGGTTTCGTATGCACATTATTTTAGGGGCGTCCAAAAGAGATTTTGCCCAAACTGCAGAATAGCGAGAAACGGCTTTGACGAGTAAAACAAGCCCTCAACCCTCCAAAATTATTGGTATCCTCCCAAAAAAAAAATAAGAAAAATGACACTAGATCCGCTACTGCACGTAATAAATGACGAGAGCAGATACATTGTGAAGTTGATTTCAATAATTAGGTTTTTTATAACCTAATAGTTACGAATTCGATAATATAATTTTATTCAACTAATGCTCAGTCTACACGTTTAATTTGATATCTAGTAGATTTGTAGCATAAGTTCAATTTGTTTTTAATAAATTTATTAAAATTAAAATGTTAAAATTGAACCATTAAAAGTGAGATTTGTTGATGTTTATTCATTCGTAAGATAATTAACATTAATCGTGAAACTTAGATGATAGAATTAATGATTATAGGTAACAGTAGTCACCTATTAGTTCAAAAGTGACTTTTAAGGGAAGGAATAAGTTGTCGATGTTTTGATAACAGCAGTAAAAATATACGATACCAAATGCCAAAATGGAAAATGCTCACCATTATCGAAAAAATGAATGTACGTTTTCGTGAAATACCGACCCAAAAAAACTGGAATAATTATAAAGACTTGATAAAAATTTCACTAAATATAATGTTTCACTCATACATCACATCGCGATGAGAATATTATGACTGACACATTAGCTAATGTTCGATATATTTGGTAAAATATATTGTAGGTACCTATATATTTTCGATTTCGAACGTCAGTCCGATTATTCTTATCACAAATGAAGTGGAATATTTGTTGATTAAGGACGAAATAAAATTAAAACATCGACTTTTGGGTAGCAACTCGGAAACGTGGGGACAAGGGGACGATTTCCCCGCCCCAAATCAGACCAGAGAGGAACAACGTATCTGGTGGCCCGTCCTTTGGTAAAACATTATTTTATCACCCTTATCACCTTTTCTAATTGATGGAAATATTAAGAGAAAAAAGTAGTTATGGGAATACAACAACTCCGCACGGGATTATGCGTGCATATTATATTCTATATACGGTACCAATGTACTGCGATACTAGCCTAAGCTCGACAAAATAATATATAGACAAAAACTGTACGTATCAGGGCTTACAAAGTGATTAGACAACCGGGCTTTGAACATTTTTGTCCATACATAATAAAATACCAGATGCAGTACCCACAGTAAGATATATAGGTAACTATAAGTACCTACCTTGTCTTATTCATCTATAATTTACAAAAATACGCTAAACAGAAAAATATAACCCTTTTAACATTTCTCCAGCAAGATCTACCGGAATTTACTGAAGTGACGCTCTTTTCCTAGGTAAATTATTACGTATAACTTTATTAGATACAAAACTTTTTAATTAGAGCCGGCTTCAATAATTTCGGTAGACCTTACTGGAGAAACCTAAAAAAGGTTATTTTTATCTTTTTAATGCATTTTATTTTTATTTTTTTCAATTCAATTGATTTTTAGATGAAAAAAAATTTTTATTTATTTTTCGCATCATTTTTATTCGTTAGCGTCATTTTTGATTCGAACCAGTTTTTTAAAGATACCTCAGAAACTATAATCTCATCGATTCAAGGTTAAGTACATTTCAATCGGAGACGGACTTTTATCAGATATGGATTTTACTTTGCTTTCGCTTCGGCTTTCTATTCGGTTTTCTAAATATTTGAAAATTATACAGACTAGATTATTATTGGTTATTAATCGAGGGGTCCTCCCAATTGATCAGTTATGAATTTTTTATGCTAGAAAGAAGGGAATGAATTTCGGATGACTGTTCCCTTTTTTTATACGCTTTTATTTTTCTCACTCAATTTGTTCAAATACACCGCATGACCAACTTCAGCGCTGCTTTCACGTGTTACGACACACGCACACATACACTTATATCCGTTTTTATTAGTTGTTTTTATAATTTTTGTTTGTTTCTGTCTGGGAAAAAAGTGAGAAATTTTTTTTTTTTTTCGCGTTATTTTCTTCTTTAAATTATAAAAACGTATTTTTTAAAAACTCGTTTTCAACCTTGGTAACTTATTCTATCTTCAAAAACAAAGGAAATGGACTCTAGGGTAGCAATACTTGGCTAAAAAACCCAGTTTTCAAATTGTCATACATAATTAAAAAAAAAACCTAAATTCCAAAAGTTTGAAAAAATAATAGAAAAATATGGATACCTATAGTCATATCTGATGTACCTACTTATAGATATATCTATATTTTATTGCTATAGTTTTATAGAGGTTGAGGGGAGTTGTAACAAGAAAGAAAGATTTGAGTGAAGTTACGTCCAAGAAGCAAGTGTTTATTTCATAAGTTACATAATTTAAGCAAAGTACATTTTTAGAGTAATGAACGAACGATAACGGAAATGAACGAGTGAGCGGCGGAAGTGGTATATCAGTGTAGCCGCGAATAGATATAAATAAATGTATTCGATATGTGATCGTGTGTTCGTAGGAGTGAGAGGGGAGAAGGATTGGTGGTCTCAACACCCCCCTACAATCTTTTGAACCGATCACGACTGCGGGTGTTACAAAAGTGTTTAAAAAGTTTATTGCATTTAATTACAAAATTATAAAAATATAAATTTTAAAAATTGAAAAAGTGTATATATAAAATGGTAACTGATTTGGACGCTTATGGTAAGTATGTTGATTAATAAATATGAATAAAATATAGTAAATATGGTAACATGCAAAAGTAATTTATATTAGGTAACAAGACAAACAACATGCAAAAATAAGATTAATATAGGTAGATTATTTTTTTTGTGATGTTTCAGACAAAATTTTTGGTAATGGAGTTGACTTTTTATGGATCACAATTTGGGGATTCTAGGATTTTATTGGTAAGGGAAATATGCTGCTTACTGGATAAGGCTTTTGTGAGTAAGTCAGCTAATTGATCTTCAGTAGCTATTTGTTTGAATATGAAAATTTTGTCATTATAGGCTTGAGCAAGTCCATAACATTTAATCATGAGAGCTCGAAGACGTTTTTGACCTCCTCCAGAGATGACATGAATAACAGAGATATTGTCTTCGTAGACAATTACTGGAGTGTCAATTAAAAAGAATTCACGATTGAGAAGCCAAGCAAGTTCTATGTCCTCGAAAGAATCGTGAAGAGCAATTAATTCAGCTGCTGTTGATGAAGAAGCATGAATATTTTGGCGATGAACGCCCCAATTTATCAGGTCACCATACATAGTAATTAGGTAACCAGATATTGATTTTCCTTTTTCTAGTTCAGACATGTTTATAGGTTGATCGTCAATGTCGGGGGCATAAGATGCATCGACATAGGCTGATATGCCTTCGGAGTTAGATCTATAGACAATTGCAAGATCGATCGTGGATTTCAAGTACCGGATGATGCGCCGTACATAGTTCTTTTTTGTGTCATCGGAACAATTTTGGAATCTTGACAGGTAATTGACTGAAAAAGATATGTCTGGCCTTGTGCCTCTAGATACATATAATAGTGCACCAATCATAGACCTGTATTCTTTGTTGTCTGTGCCTTCAGATTTGCTCAATTTGAGGCCTGTCTCCATAGGCGTTTTGGAAGGATTTGAATCACACATTTTAAATTTCTGGAGAATCTTTTGGATTTGCTGTTTTTGGGTGAGTTTAATTATTTGTGATTCACGATTTCTTTCAATTTCGAAACCTACAAAATGGGTTGGGTTGTTTACAACTTTCATAGTGAAACGAGTTTCAAAATGAGTAGTTATTTCATTAACCCATTCGGGACGGTTAGTTGCAAGGAGGATGTCGTCTACGTAAATTATCATGAAGGCAATACCATCTGATTCATCTTTACGTGTATATACGCATCTGTCGATTTTTGACTTTGTAAAATTGGATGTTTGAAGGTGAGAATCCAGTAACTCAATCCAATTTTTACTAGATGTTTTAAGGCCGTAGATGGATTTTTCAAGTTTAAGTAATTTTGATTTTTCGACATTGCAACCTTGGGGAATATTAAGAAAGATGTCATTTTTGATTTTTGAGTTCAAGTAGGCTGTTTTGACATCATATTGAACAAGTTGTAGATTCAATAGGTTAGTTACGGACAAGATCCACCTAATTAGCCAGAGTTGCACAACAGGTGCATAGGTCTCTGTCATGGTATACTCGGATCTGTCCATAAAGCCTTTGGCAACGAGTCTAGCTTTTGGGCACATTACTCCTCTTTCATTGGCTTTGGCCGTGAATATCCATCGTGTGTCTATAGGTTTGACATTATGTGGACGGTCTACAATTTTCCACACATTAAGGTCTGACATGGATTGCAGTTCATCATTGATTGCCTTAAGCCACTCTTTCTTAAAAGGATTCTGGAAAATGTCACTGAAACTTACTGGCATGCAATCTTCTATAAATAGCAGGTCTTCGGATGAGGCTTGTTTTAGTACATTGACCCTATAGATTGCCTCAATTTCCTCTTCTAAGGGTTTCACTTGCAGTTCCTCTGGTTTACTTGTGAAGTTGGCTAATGTTTTCGTCTCATCAAATTTAACATCGCAGGATTTGTAGGATTTCATTTTGATTGGATGTAGTATCTGATAACCTACATTCGAAAAGCCGATCAGAATGGTTTTAAGAGCTCGGGGCAAGAATTTTGGGTCGAGATGCTCCTCTTCATTCTTCTTGGCTTTGACTGCTAATTGCTGTCTTTGTTCAATAGGAACATGTTTATATGCAATAGCACCAAAGACTCGAAGGTGGGAAATATCGGGTTTAGTTCCGTATAATTTTTCATAAGGGGTCATGTTTCCTAAATTGACGCGGGTCGGACTTCTATTAATTATATGGGCGGAGGCTAATACAATTGTTGACCATAATTTAAAATCAATTTTTGCGTCATATAATATGGCTCTAACTCTTTCGAGCAGGGTTCTGTTTTGCCTTTCGGCTATAGCGTTTAATTCGGGGGTGTATGCCACGCCATCATCTAAAGTGATTCCTTTTTCGGAGCAAAATTGTGTCATTTTGGAGTCGGAGTATTCTTTAGCTTGATCAGTTCTTAATACTGAGATAGGATCATTGGGGAATTTTGTGTTAAAAGATAAATAATACTCTTTAAATTTATCAAAGGCCTGGGATTTTCTTAATATTGGGAAGGCAAGAGTATATTTTGAATAATGATCAATAAAAGTTATAATGAATTTTTCTCCGTTATATGCTTCTTGAAAGGGTCCCATGATGTCTGATGAGACTACTTCCATTCTTCTCATTGGTCGAGTCCTCACGCCATGATGACCAAGTCGGGTGGATTTTGCTTTTATACAGATTTCACAAGTGGCCAAGTCATCGTCCTTAAATACCAAATTTTGGGGCATACCTACAACTACTTTTGATAATGCTTTTAGGCTTTTGCCACTTAGATGACCTAATCTTCTATGCCAAAGAGTTTTAGTTTTGTTTATATTTTTCTTATGCTTTCTATTTATTCCGACACTCTCTCCGTTTAAGTCGTCCTCAGATTTGGAATAAATCTCCTGAGTGACTGTATCCACTTCAGTATCTTGAAAGTTTTGGGGGTGGTCAATGTTTTCCTGCTCTCTTTGTGGATTGCTTGTTTCAGCCTCATTCAGTTCTTCGAAGTTTTGTTGAGGATCATCTACATGATCTTCCTGTTCTGCGGACGTACTAGGTACATGCATACACACAAGCTCCTGATAGACCTTATTTTCTTCATCTTCTTCAACTATCTCGTAATCAATATAGTACATAGAACCTCTCTTTGGAGCAGTTATAGTAATTTCACCAGTATTTTTATTTATGATGTCTGCGTGATCCGTGTCCGTTATGATTTTAAAGATGCCAGACTCCATGATTTTAGCACCTGACCAAATATCAAGGCTTAAATCAGGATCATAATATACCTCTTTTAGGTGAATAGTGGAAAACTCTGCATTAGAATTGCAGACGTTGACATACATTGATCCAACATGGGTGGGGTTTACAAATACACCTTTTTTTGCACAAAGTGCTCTACGAGAATTGTCAACTTTGCGTACGTTTCTTAGTTTTGAAATATCATTGACCATATGGTCATCTGCTCCATTATCTAGTAACATCGTGTGGAGTTGGTTTTTTTGGGGGGCAGATTTTGATACTGTAGGGGGTTTAGGCCATTGAAATTCATCTTCGATGTCATCAAAACTTAAATGATTAAGATTTGAATGTAACATCATAGAATATTTGACACGAAAATTGGATTTATCTTCTGACTTTTTTTGGGAGTTCGTGTTATTTGAAATTTGGGGTTTCGAGCTACTGTTCTGATTCTGGGTTTGTGGAGTATTACTTGCAGTAGATGTCTCATTAGGGCATGTCCTTGACATGTGTCCTTTTTTATTACATCTAAAGCACGTAATATCCATCTGGGACACGTTATCTTTGAAGGATAACTATTTTGTTTGTTTTGATTATTTTTGTGATCGTTTAGATAACTCGTTGTATTATAATTTGGTTTAGAGGAGTTTGAGTTATTATTATTATTACGAAAATTTCTAAAATTTCTTCTATTATTATTATTCATCGGTTGATAGGATGATTTGGGCTGATCAAACCCGGGAAAAGTTTTGTTAGAATATTCAATTCGATCACATTTTTCTAATATCATTTTTGTAAGTCTGACAGTAGTTCGTTTTTCAATTTCTAATTGGCGGAATTCTGAGAAAACAGTATCAAATTTTTCGGGCAACGACATCATTAATTGATCAATTTCATCAGCTTCCGATAGGGGGTAATTAGCATCACGTAGTTCTTCCACAATGGATGAAAAATATTCCAAGAATCTACGGATGGTACCTCTCCTTGGATCGAAGCGAAGGGACTGAAATTTTGCCTTTAATACCATGATGTTAGTAGCAGTTTGATTTCTGTATCGAGCATCTAAGATTTCAAAAATTTGAGAAACTACATCGCACGTTTTGACATGATGAAGGATTCTTTTGTCAAATCTCTCGAATATATGAGCTTTCGCTCGTTCCTGAGTTTGGAAGAATTTAAGCCATTTGGATGTTAGGCGTTCTTCAGATGATGTATAAATGTAACTTGTTTCTCGAGCAGTAGGAAAAATTGTGGAATGGCAGCCTTTACCTATAAGGGTGCTGATGACAGTTGCACGCCATCCCTCATAGCCATTTCCACGGAAGACATTTGAGATCCTATCATTATTTTCAGTGTTCATAATTAATGAATTGACTGAACTTAAAAAAAAAATTTAAAAAAAATAAAAAAAAATATAAAAACGGATGTCAATCCCCAGCAAATGCCGCAAGACTAGGATTGCCGTACCTGTGTTAACCAAACAATTTGAAGATATAACGATAGTATTTAAGTTGTCCTTGTGTGTGTCTCGAGTAGGTCCACTGCGGGCAAGAGATCACACACGTTAAAGATGAGACTGGACGCTTCCCAATAAAAAAAAATAAAAATAAAATAACAAGACTTTTATAACCCAAAGATAATTCGTATTAGAATTCAAAATTCGATGTAATGATTAATTAAAATCAATAAAAAAATGAAAGTGTGAGAGTGAAAATGAATTTAGCTACTTTCTGACCAAGGGAATTAGAAAGGAATAAAATTATTGATAACAGGGGAAATTTTGTTTGAAATAGTATGCCCACAAAAAAATTCGAAATAAAATAAAAAAAATAAATAATATTGCAGTTGATTTGAATAAAAAAATTTAAATTTCACCAAGTATTACGAAAAATGATTCTACCGGTAACACTAAAGAATAATAAAAATTCACAGTAGAAAAAAAAATGGTGAAAGAGAAAAAAAAATTTGAAATATGTATAATATTTTCGAATAAATAATTAAAGTTGTACGAGAGAAAAAGAGCAAAGTGAAAAAAAAATTAAATAATTTAGTTTAAGTGTTCGTATAAGAAAAAAAATATTCAAAAAAAAAACGTTAAATTATTTTTGACAAAATTGTGCAACGGCAAAAATTTTCAAGTTGCAACAAAATGGTGGTTTGAAACTGAAAAACCGCGCCAATGTAATTATTGAATGGGCGAAGATAAGAGTTCGTAGGTTCGTTGCACTTAACAAAAGGTTAATGTACAAGTTCGAACGAATGAACGAAACGAGCCGTGCATACGTCACGAGTTGTACACTCCAAGACAAAAGTGGCTGTAAAAATTTGCACACAACTTGCCAAAATTTGTACTTAGAAAAATTTTGAAAAGGCCAAAATTATTTGAAATTAACGATATTTTTAAATATGCGGGTTAAATTTTGAATCGAAAGAGTTAAGTTACACGAAAATACAAAATTGAACACGAAAAATATACGAAAAAATACGAAAAATTACGAAAAATATGTTTTTTTATTACCTTTTTTCAGCAGAAAATTTTCAAGTGATACCTTTTTAATCGTTGATTTTTTGTTTTCAGGTTCGTTTTCTGGAATTAATGAAGATGGTGTTCTGGAACTGTTGTTTGAACTGCGCTTCGGTTGTTTTGAACGTACTTCGATGAGAGTTTGAGTTAAGTTCTTTTTGAGTTTTAAAGATGATACCAAAAGTGAAGTTGAATTAAGACGATGAATACCAATTTTGATGTTGTTGAATTGAAGCTTTTACGTTGGTTTCAGATCAATTTGTGACTGCTCAAGGCGATTTATTTCCAATTGATGACTTCGACGAATTAGTTCATACACAAGCAGGGCAGATACTAATGAATTTACTAGTTTTCGGGCAACACAAGCAGGGCTCCCAAACAACTTAGCAATCGACGAGTCCTGGAATGTTCGATACACTTGGCTGGATTATACACAAGCAGGGCAAATCCTTTTCAGCAAACGACAAAACTCATTAAACGTTTACAGCATTCAAGGTGAAATTTAAATTTTCGAGAACAAAAAAAAAATTTATTACTCGAAACAAAAAAAAGGTAGGTTGGAACTATGTTACCCAACACAAAATAAAATTACGAAAAATATTAAAAAGACAATTATTCACGAATATATTAAAAGTTTGACTTAAACACAAAAAGAAAATTCACAATATGTAAAAAAATTTAAATTATTATTTTTCAAAATCTGTTACAGGTACAAGGATTGTTACCGAGCGATGCTACCATATAGAGGTTGAGGACCGGAGTTGTAACAAGAAAGAAAGATTTGAGTGAAGTTACGTCCAAGAAGCGAGTGTTTATTTCATAAGTTACATAATTTAAGCAAAGTACATTTTTAGAGTAATGAACGAACGATAACGGAAATGAACGAGTGAGCGGCGGAAGTGGTATATCAGTGTAGCCGCAAATAGATATAAATAAATGTATTCGATATGTGATCGTGTGTTTATAGGAGTGAGAGGGGAGAAGGATTGGTGGTCTCAACAAGTTTTGTGTGAAAAAATTGCGATAAACTATCGATAATTATATCGATATTTTTAACAAGAATATCTATCTATCTATTTTTTATTGCTAAAAACCGATTTTCCAGAAATTTTTTGTTTTTTAGTTTTCCTCGTAAACTATACTTAACCAACATAAGTACTAAACTCCCATCAGATCTGGTCCCATATGAGAAATACCTTTCGTGAAAATTTTAGCCCTATCCCGTCCGTAGTTTTGCTGAAACTACGAACAAAACATTTATTTCATTAATTTTTCTTCTCCAGTTTCATCAGAAATTTCCAAATTAATGGGTATCAAACTTCTATCAGACTTTCAACTGCATAAGGATAATCTATCGTGAAAGTTTCAGTTTCATCCCTTTTATCATTTTCTTAGAATCCTGGAAAAGAAAATGACTTTATTAGGAATTTTTTTGTTTTCCAGCTTTCTCAAGAACTACCAAACCGTTGAGTACCAAACTTTTTTCAGATCTGCTCCTATATAATGATTATTTTTTGTAAACATTTCTGCCCTATCTTTTTGATAGTTTTCTCAAAAATATTAACACAAAATTTTTTTCAGCAATTTTTCTTCTCCAGTTTTCTTCGAAACTACGAAACTAAATTTCAACCCAATCCCTTTCATTACTTTCGGAAAAAAATACTTTTCTAGGAATTTTTTGTTTTTCAGTTTTCTCAGAAACTAATCAACTGATAACACCAAACTTCTTTCAAACCTGCTTCTGTATGAGAAACATCCTTACTGAAAATTTCAGATCTATCCATTTTTTAATTTTCTCAAAACTGTGAACACAAAATTTTGGACTATAAATACATATAATACCAGCTTCCTGTTGCGTCAGCTTTGCTTGACAGATGCTTAGGATCTTTGACCCTAACCCTGAGCTAAGTGTTCACTGACATATTTCACAAAAAAATCTGAAAATTTAACTCTTCCCTTTTTGGGCCCAATGATGATCAAAAAATGGATCAAATGATAAAATTAATATCAAATTTGAATTCAGTGTCTCAGAATACAAGTCCAATGATATATTACTCAATAAAGTCTTAAAATAAAAAATTATCCCTTTTTGCGTCTAATGAGGGTCGATGAATAGGTCTAATAATAAAATTAACATAAAATTTGAATTAACCGTCTCAAAAAACATGTCCAATGATATATTATTCAATAAAATCTGGAGAAAAAAAATTCTCTTCTTTTTGGATCCAACGAGGATCAAAGAGTAAGTCCAGTAATAAAATTAACATCAAATTCGAATTCAACATCTCAAAAAACATGTCCGATGATGTATTGCGCAATAAAATCTGTAAATAAAAAATTCTTCCTTTTTCGGGCCCAATGAAGGTCGAGGAACGGGTCTAATAATAAAATTAACATAAAATTCGAATTCAGTGCCTCAAAATACATGTCCGGTGAAATATTAAGAAATAAAATATGAAAATAAAAAATACTCCCTTTCTTGGGTCCTGTGATGGTTGACAGATGGGTTAAATGATAAAATGAATATCAAATTAGAATTCAGCGCCTGAAAAATCGTGTCTAAATTTAAGAATCAGGAGAAGGCCACTAAATGAAGCACTTTCAAGTTTGCATAATGTTTTTCCTCTTTTCACTTTATATTCACGCAGCAGCGCTATTAATCCAACCTTCATCAGTATTTCCTTTATAAAAATGTTTTTCGAAGTGATAATATAATAAAACCAAGCCTAGAAACGGCCTAGATTCATGAAGAATGCAACTACAAAAATTCACAAATATCGGTTTGATAGATTCTGAGATTACCTCTAACATACACTTCTCCAAATTTTTTTCTTTGTATATTAGTATAGATTAATATAGATAGATATACAGGGTGTCCAAAAATCATCTCCTAAATCAAATGGGTCTTGCAGAACTTATCTAGAGAAGCGAAATGTTCCTGTTAACGTGGGCTTTGATACTGGTTAAGGCTTTCCAATTTTCAAAATTTTCGTAGTTTAATCAAATGAGGAAGTTCAAACAATTCTTAAAATTTAATTTTCAATAAGTGCATCTTATTGGTATCTTATTGTACTCATCGAGTACATTAAAAAACGATTCTTTGACCACGTTCCTACATTTAATACTTACAAATATAAATTTATGTCCTCTTTTTTGTTCGATATAGGATTATGTCTTGCAATTTTTAAGTTTTTAATATTCTGTGCAGTCTCCAATCCATTTCTATCTTTTAATTTGTAAGTTGATCTTCCAATTTTTTTGTGTATTATGTAAAGGCTCAACAATTTTGGATTCAGTTTAACACCCACAACTTGTTCTTTTGAGGACTGAAGAAATTTGTTGAAATTTTATTATATCTAACGTTCAATTCTTTTAAATTCTGAAAAAAAATGTTCCTCTGCGTGGATTCGAACCCGCAATCTTTGTACGAATATGATGGGTACTGCCATCTTTTGTAAATTTTGCTTTCAAATGTACGAATATGCAATCTATTTTATACACGCATATGAAAGCCTGTATCTCTAAAACAACCAATTTCGAAACCCATATTAATAGGAACTTTTTACCTCACTCGATGAGTTCTGCAAGACCCATTTGGCTTGAGAGGCGATTTTTGGACACCCTTACATGTACACATGAAGAAAAAAGTCAAAATGGGAAAATGGTACCAGTCGTTTTGTTTTCTCATGAAACTGCTAATTTTCATAATCGCCGCACGCTAACCCTTTTGTGAGTCAAATTTGAGCATCCCGTTTGCAAGCAAACTGAATAAAAAGCGATGTGCATAATAAATGGACTACCCTGTAAACGACCGTCACGAATAGGTAGATGCAAAAAAACTGCAAAGTTATTGAACTTGAAATAATTTAGAATTTTCTACAGAAGTCGTTTGAACACAAATGAAGTAGAAAATTAATATAAATAAGATATGTATGCTTGCGATATTTTTTAATTTTCTTTTACGACATGAAAAAACAAAATACCTATTTATAGGATAGGCCTATCAACATTTTCAGTTCAAGTAAAACGATGTATCCAAATTCAGATTGGCGAACTGCTCGTCGATCCAGTTTCTCATGTGCGGCAAATTGACGTAGACCGCCGGAATGTCATTTCCGCAGCCAATGCCCCAGGCTATTATGCCGACCTGGTAATAATGATCCGGTCTTCCTGGTATCGGACACATTAATGGTCCACCACCGTCACCCTACACCAATAGAATTCAACCAAAAGAATATTTTTATTTTCGAATAACATTATTTAGTTATAGGTATTATCCATTGATATTTATTATAGGTACCTATGCCTGTACCGAATCCTTACCTTACATGTGTCAACTCCAAGAACGCCACCAGCGCACAGAAAGCTGTTATGGAGTTTAAATTTTGGCCCCAAACGAGTTGTTCGAAGCAAACTCTGACACCGATCTCTCGGGACAATGGGCAAATCCACACTCTTGAGAATATTCTGATAAACGCCTACATCACCTGAAAAAATACTGAAAATTAACAACACCAGACAATACGCCGATTCCTGGCGCAGAGGCTATATTATAGGCTGCTACACCGGTAGTCGCATTGTGGGGCAAAACTCTCGAAAACTTGGCGAAAAATACAAAAAATGCAAACTCAAATGTGGTAATTTAATAACGATAAATTGATGGTAGAAAACTTGAAAGCAAAAATAAGTACTGGTGTAAGGATATGAGCTGATGTTTTAAGTGAATAAAGATATAAGTATGTGCTTACACGGACGCATGGAATCAGTATAGCCGATGGGAGGGAAGTGAAACTCCCAATTTAGCCAAATGTTTTCAAAAAATATTGTCAACTTTCGGGAAAATTTAAAATTAACAAACAAAAAAAAAGTGAAAGAAATAAGATAAACTCAAATCACGATTTTACCAACTGGAACAGAGTCAGGCGGGTCCAGACATTCCTCCTTGCTCGAATAGCCTTTGTGTGAGCTTTCTCATTGTTGTAAAAATAAAGGCGCGTTTGTTCGAAGGCATTCTCCAACAATGAAAACACTTTTCTTATAATTTTGAAAAAACAAATTTTTTAAATATTTACTGGTTTTCTCGTCGCATATTTAATATTTCTTGAAACTTTGGTTTGGTTCTTATGGGAATTTTGTTTTTCTAAAAGTTACCCAAGCGTATCGAATTTAATTAAAGGAAAGAAAAAGTTAGTATACCTACCTACTTTTTGCTCATTTTCGACTTCGTATGCGCGTTATTTTGCGTTATAAAAATTAATGCTGTAAACTAATATTATTCAATAATTAGTTATCATTTCTTTACACATCGGAATCAAGAATCGAAAGTCCAAATAATATGAAAACGAAGAACCGATTGTGGGCTATATCGTTAACGTGGTGAATATTCATTTGTGTGGCACGTGGTGATTTGACATAATTATTGGGTGTACCAACGTATTGAAAGAAAATGATTTTCAAATCATTGCAGTCACTCTCACTATCATGATGTATATCTTCACGATGAATTTCATCTCAAACTAAGGACGTATAAAAGGGGGGCAAAGGGGACGATTGTTCCGATGGGATTATTTTTGATGTATAAACATCATAGTACTCGGTGTCTACCGTAGGGGGTTAAATGAGAATTATAATCTCAGATTTGCGTAATTGTAACTCTCGTTTGTGTGCTTCACATGGTGTGTGGGTGCGTAGATGTATGCGTGCGCAACGTGTTGCGCACACACACAACCACACTATTATTATGTTTACACATCAATTCTTCATGAGTAAACTCCCAGTGAAACACATCTTTTTAAGAAATTTTTTTTTATTTGCACTTTTAAACTTGAAAAAATTTTAATAATAAATATTAGATAGCAGTTTGATAGATGCTAAATTTTCAGAAGTGACGAGCAAAAAAAAGATTATCAAATTTTTTTTGTCCCCAACTTGAGGAAATCCTGGCTACGGCCCTGTCTCTAACTATTCAGATTTATGAAATCAAAGCATAGGTATATGTATACAACTATACAGAGTTATTCATGACGTTATTAAGCACCATAGGGAATTAAGATTGTGGTGCATCATAAAATGAATAAGTCAAGCAATTGTCATATGATCCACATTTACATTGCACCAAAATTCAAAGGTAAAGACGCAAATAAAATAACAAAATACACAGTTAAGGAATATAATGTAATAATTAAAGAGTAAAATAAATATTTTTCAAATAAATTGGTTAAAATGACCACCAGTAGCCATGACACAATACCACGGGCAATCAGTAAACTTAGTTTGAACATGCTCTGAGCATTAGTAATTTTGGCCCACCAATAATTTATCGCATTGCCTCATTTCCTAAAGTGGAATATGGTCCATATTTGTGAATTACAGATGGCACATGTGACTCCGCGAAAAAACACCCTACAGATTGAAACCATGGGCTAAAATTATCTATGATCAATTAGAGCATGTTCAAGTTGAGTTTACTGATTGCCTATGGTATTAAGTCATAGCTACTAGTGGTCATTTTTAACTATTTAGTTTAGAATTTTCATTTTACTTAGGTACTAATTACATCATCTTGATTCCTTACTTATTATTTGTGTACTTTATTTTGAAATATTTGTCCAATGTAAATGACGTATTATACGCTCAACAATATTTTGTTGCGTCCTATTGAAATTTGCTTCTTTTTATTCAGTCAAGTGGCATTAAAAATTATTTTTTATTACATTGTTGCAAAAATGATTATTGTTGTTTCAAATTGTACGTATGTATCCTACCTGTTATTTTTAAATGGATGCGTTATTTTATTGTAACCATTACTATCGAGAAAAATTGAGAAAACTAAAAATAGTCACGCGTTTTTAGCCACCCCTAGTTGAAGCACAGGTTACAGAGCTGGACTAGAGAAATAATTTCACTACATACTGAGGAGCCCACCACCATCATATTTTAGCCATAAAACCTTTTGTAACCATTGATTCCACTTCAAACCCTATTTTTAACCATATTTTACTTGGCTAAAAGTAAGTATAGAGGATACAAATAATGTGAAAACATTACAACCTTTGACTATAGGTATGTATAGTACTGGCAGGGCCGTACCTAGCTTTTTGTTCGCACTAGCCCTGTGCGAACAAACTTTTTGACAGCCAAACACGTATTTTTTTGCCAGTTAAATCAGAATGATATTCTTTGTCATCGTCCAAACGATGTATCGGACAACAACAATGTATTATTTGGTCAGTATGGCGCCTTTGTACTATGCCACCCTGTGCAAATGCGCAAATCGCACGTACCTAGTTACAGCTCTGAGTACTGGACCAGTAAAAAAATATGATTTCTGGTTAAACATGCTGGTGCTAATTAGGCAGCCCTTTGCTTTGTGTTTATGTATACTATCCATGTGAATTTAAGGGATGTCTTCATCAGATGTATTCTAAATTGGTGAATTCAAGTAAAACGTTGAAAATATATAGAAGATGCCTACGCTAGGGTTACCTACTTATTCGCTACCATATCTTGACATTAAAAAGTAAATTGGTTTTATGAAGCTTTACTGGTCCAGTCTTTTAGTATATATATATGTTATAGAGAGCTGATTTGTATAACATTTCTGTAGGTAATTACTATCAGACAAAGATAGCCTTTTTGGAGAATGAAGTTACCCCGTTTTGGACGTTATTATATCTATATATATATACGAATATATAGATATACATCTTACAGTAACTTCTACCGTTGAAGAACGGAACTAATGACTCGTTGTTCAAGTGAGTTAGGTTGGTTTTCATGTTTACAGAGTATCACCTTAAAATCTGTATCCGATTCACAGAATCCGTTTTTGAACGAACGAAGCTATTACGTCCTTGGTGATTTCAGTACCTACAAACAGATTTTTATTTCACATCTGCGGGTTTCGCCATTAAGTGAACATGGAAAATACCCACTGATTTCGAGCAATCATTGTAAGAGAAACAAAATATTTCCCTTTCAACCTGGCTCGTGTAAGAACGAGAAATTTAATAATAATCGTAGGTACGGTAGTATTTTTAGAGGATAGTAGGTATTATATTATTACCCTACAGCCTAGACGTCATGTTTACCGAATTCATTTTTTCCCCAGCCACTTGCAACGCATTTGCTGTCGTCTACATTCTCGTTTGGAGGTGGCAAACAAATTACGTCCACGTTTTCGGCAAATTCGAATTTTTTCTTCAACAATACTAACGCGATATCATTGTACGCGGGCCCTGATTGGTACCCTTCGTGAGTGATAATAGCCTCGGCGATTCGTTCTTGAAACGGAATTATTTCGTCTTCGGACTGCGAATCCCATTCTCCGGCTCGGATGGTGAGGTCTTCGGGCTTATTTCTAAAACAAACAGCATGGTCAAAGTAGATATGGCGAAAACTCGGACGCAGCAGCAGCTCCGTTCGAAAAAGTAGAAAATTAGTTACTATAAAGTTAGTATAGTAGGTAGATTGTGATGATTGTATTAGATTTTGTAACTGTTGACCTAAAATCACCTACACAGTTTGAAACTAGATATTACCGCCTTCAAAATCGAAACAAAAATGAAATTTTTAGATGTACCTTCCGGCCAATCCGCACCAGAGTTGGTAACGTATATTAGAACAAATTGGAGCAAATATTTTTTTGAAACTTTCACAGTTAGGTATCGATTCAAAATCAAGCATTTTATTTTTCAAAAAAATATCAAAAATAGCTGTAGCTATTGTAAGTACCTACTTTCCGACCGCTCCGCACTAACATTAGTAAAGTGTTGGAATAAATCATATATTAAATATTTGCTCCGAATTTCACAGCTACGTTCGTTCCATATTAAACGTTTTATAATAATAAAAAAAAAAAAAAAACACAAAAATAGCGATACTGGAAGTACCATCGGGCCAATTCATACCAAAATTGATAGGTCAGGTTCTTGGCTTGTTACTAATGTTCGTTTCAAATTTCGTGAACATCAGAAAAAAATTGCGACCTATACAATGGTAACAAGAGATTGGCTCGGAAGTATAAGTATATTATAATACCTATAACCTCTCTTTTTCTCAGGAAAAACTGAAGATAATATTTTGTCCCTTGGGCGATCATTTTATTAGGGAGCTAATTGACTATATAAAATTGAAGACTTATCACCTTTCAAGTTGATACTTCCTCCTCAGCCACACAAGATTTTTTAAACCATTATTCACAGTGGTTCTCCCAATTTTCTCGCCTAAGGGTCAATCCAACGGAAAATTCTATTCTTGATGAAATATTTTTTCATAAAATTGTCCACAAATTAGGTCATTTACTTATTTTTCATAGGCGCAACAGTTTTTAAGTCAAAAGATGTTATAGTCCATCCATCAAGAGTTGATCCCAGAAATAAAATGCAAGCTACAACCACTTTACAATTTTACATGGATTATTTACGCGTTATTTCCAGTTGGAATATGTGGGAATACCTGGGAATACAAATTATAAAAGGAATTATACGTTAAAATTTGAATATTTGGCAACATTGTTTTAAGGCATAGGGATCATCTTTCATTGGGTGGACTGTAGACATTTTATTGCACCAAGTTTTGTTTTCAAGAGGCTGTAAAAAGGGAAAGCTTCATGATGTCCATTACCCAACACACAAACTCTGCATTATACTTACCCCAAATTTTTTGATAAATGGCACTGAAAAATCCCAAGGCCATAACTACCTAATATATAAAATTGTATTGCCAATTTACAATGGGCACAACAGTTTTAAAGATCTAAAAAAAAACATTCTTTGTCCAGTCGTATACTATTGTAACCAGACTGACAAACCAGGTTAACTTTTTTCCACCAAACTTAAATCCGAGAAATGGATCTCACCAACCAGTTTTGCTGCTGTTGTGAGGTCCGCAGAGATATACAGCTAAAGAGATGTCATGTTTAACGCCCAATCAAAAACATGTCAAAGATAGATTGTTATAAAACGTTTCGAATTTCAGTATTTGTTATTGTGCATGTGTCATTATCATAGCTTGATAATGTGCTTGTCTTGGTATAGATGTCTGTTTTCACCATGAAATATGCGCAGCTTTGAATGGCAGAACATATAATTCAGATTGTTTCTTTTTTATCTTTCACATATTTTTAAATCACAGCGCACATGGAGTGTTGGACACCTCTTCATCTGTACGTCTCTGGATCTGAGTTAGAAACGAAATGAAAAGAAACCTGTCCATTCACGTTTCCTTTTGTATACAATAAATAATCTTTTTTAAAAGGATTTCAATTTCTATTGTCTGCAGCAGCCAACTTTTTGTGTATAGGTTTTTCATGATACCTAATAAAAAAAATGGACCATTTGAAGAACAATTTAGAGCAATATTTGTGAAAATGAGAAGATCCATTGTGTTTTAAAAACAAACTAAATTTTCTATGGAAAACTTCTCCGTTAGTCAGTCTTTTATATATTCAATCAACGGTTCCATTGTTAAATATTGTTGTCAGTGTGCGTAATTGTGTAGGTATTTGTGTTTGTAAATTAACAACTCTTGAAGAGTTGTGTATGCAGGGCTGTACACAGCATTCACCTCTGAAAAAGGTTTTATAAATCTTTAAAACAATTTCACAAGTGGAGCGAGCAAAAAATATTTTTTATGTGATTTTTTATTCTAGATTATTGAAAAATCGTATAAGTTTAGCTTGATTTTCTTCAATAATTGTAGTATACTTTGAAGTACACTTTAGGATTACCTCTTTCCTCTACCAAAAAAAAAACAAAAAAAAAACGCCGGATATCTGACTCCACACATTTGTCTATTTGACAAATAGACGAATAATTGCCGAATCACCGATTATGTAGTAGTTTTTCTGGGTTATGTTTGTGTATTTGGAGAACATTGTGAAATATATGCTCGATGTTTCCGATTGTTTTTGGTATATATATTTTGCCGAGTCAAAAGGAACAAATATATGGTTATGAGTTTTCCTTATGTGTGTATCAGTGTACTCGTTACTAAGCCAGCAGGATGGCGAGCATACCCAATTAATTGTACTCTGCGAAATTTGGCAAAAGTTTGGCAAATGGACGAATAGTATGAAGCTAACTTTCATTTCTTGATTGAATCGGTGAGTTTTGCACATTGGTTGAGTACCTATTACAAACACTCATTAAAAGTCTCCAACGGTCAACACCCTGTATACCGTTTTTTCCCATCATTCACCCATTTTTTAGATTCTTGGGTAGTTCTGGAGGGACTTTCGACCCAAACCCGCCCCAAATAAGTACGGTCCTTTACGTATATAGTAGCGCATATTTCCGTTGTTGTATCTTGTAGGCTATTTGTGAAGACAAATTGGTTGTAAACAAATATAACATACCAACTATCGTACATTAATCCGTTTTGGAGCAGTTGGTAAAAAAATTATGTATATATATATATATATATCGTCAAAATCTGAGGATTGGCCAAAATTGCTCATTTTCAGGTATTATCGGCAATTATTCTTACCGATAAGCATAAACGCAGTGTACGGCAGTCAACACCACTCTAGGATGAATTAAGGAACCTCCACAGTGATACTGGCCGCCATTTTCTTTTTTTACGATGATAGCAACCATCCACGGAAATTCACCGAACTGCGCTTCGGAATTACTGCTCGTTATTCTGAATCCGACGCCATTTTCATTTCGTTTTCCACAGGTCACGATTCGATTATAAACGACTGCTGGCGGAGGCTTTGGAAATGGGGCACGCTGTTCGTCGCAGCATATCTGCAACGAATTTGCTGGACACTGACCGATGCTGCAAAATAAGAGGCGAAAAAAAATGTACTTAGCTATTGAAAACTGAAGAAAATCCGTAAAGGTGCACTCGCGTGATAAAAGACAACAGATAGTAGTATTAAAAAAGATAACCGATGAGGCTGTAGTGAACGATTTGCTAACTCACCGAATATCAATCAGTCCTTCACCAGTGATTAGTGAATTGTTATATTTTTGGCACATGTTCATGGGAACACAATGACAGCTCTTACTATTTACATTGTCGTTATTGTTGTTGTTGTTGTTGTTGTTGTTGTTGTTGTTGTTGTTGTTGTTGGCCGGTTTATTGAAAAATACCTCTTTAATTAAAGAATCTAATACTTCGTCGTCGGTGGTTGTTTGAGCGAGTATTTGTAAAATTTCTTCATTAAAAATTAGCACAACAAAACATGTGTAAATCAGTTTGGCTACGTGACCGCTAGTCTGAAACATCGAATGCATAGTGAAAAAATAATTAGAACAATCCGATCCGGCAATAAGCTACGTTAAAATTATACAGTTAATTTAAATTCTGTAGGAAAAGTAGGTACCTACATGAGTGTTATTCCTTATTAGCCTACCTATCAAATATGTTGTCACTTGATTGCAAAAACCAAGTATACCTACCTAACTTTTACTCGTAATTTATAATGTACCTACCTATAGGAATGTTGCGAGTTAATAATAACGGTAGGTAGGTATCATATAATATTATTCTGAAAAATGTAGGCCTACAGAATTTTAGGTAATAGGGACTATTTAACACGAATCCTACACGCTATAGTAATAAGCTCATCAGTCTACCATTCGTATTTTAACCTACACACTAAAATGGTCTGCATATTATATGTACAGGTGGGTCCACATAGTGCGTTAAACTGTTTTACAATTTTCAAATAATAAGTCTAAATTGAAAATTTCGAGTTACCTATTACTTGCAGTCGGTTGACAAATGACAAAGTACCTATAACTTTGGTTCAGTTGTTCCTAAAAAAGTACAAATGCCATGGAAGAGAAAAGGGGACGGCCAACATTTGACTTTGCTAATGGGTGACGAAGTAGATACATTGGTAAAAATTTTGATCGAAGATTCGGTGTACAATTGAAGTGAATGATAAGGTAGATCCGAAATAAAATCTATTTCGACACGTATATAAGCTATACCCTGAGTTGAATACGTGAACAATAATAAGGATGTGGTGTGAAAATTTATCTCTATAGCCAACACTAGGGCGTCATAATATTGAAATGATACCGAAAGAAATTTCAGGACGTTCATAAAATTAATGACTGTGCCTTAGTACAATATTTTCGATGCTTAAGCTTGTGACTGTTATATATGGTAACAGAACATTTAAAATACACAAGTTGGTAAAAGAGTGTATTAAACGGTAAGTTTATAAAACATAAGCAGTAACAATATATTAAGAATTAAAGGAATTAAGTAGAATCAAAAGAATAGTGAAAGAAATAAAAAGAATGAATGTAGAAGTACAAAACATGAGATTATATTGTATTTTGATTATTAGTCTAAAGAGGAGGTTCAAGCAAATTTACAGAGTGTTGGAGAAGGGTTTCAATCTTATTGGTTAATAGAAATATATGTACATGAAGTATAACCAATGGTCTCGTAAGACTATGACATAAAGTGGGTGTTCACAAATAATTTAGTGGAAATTAGTATATATGCAAGATTGCAAAAATAGTATAAGCAAGAAATGAGTTCATAGGACTTGTGTAAACAAAGCACCTAACTGTTTATGTAGGAAGATGATGTCATCAGGCAAGTCTTGACTTGTTTGAATGACGTGAGCATTTAAGAGTGGAATAATAAGAGAAAATAGATTGAAAGTAATGATGATGATGATAGTTAAAATACAAATTTAGGAAGTATTATGAACGATATGAAAATATTGTTATAGAGCTCGTTCCACAAATTATTGTTCTCCCGCAATATCAAATATTACAGCAAATAAAGAAGTCGTGTTTTTATTCCACTGCAAATCTGTCATTCACAAACCAATCATATTTTGGGTGGAAAATCCCTTTTTGAAACACCCAATTGAAAAATACGTTTTTTAATGCCTCTTGACTAACAAAAAAGCAGCAAATTTAAATACAATTTGAAACAACATTGTTGGACGCTTGTGTACTTTCAGGTTGACTTTCTCACATGGTAGCTTTCTTGCACAATTTGATCACTTTTTTGCATGACTTAACTACTTTCTCAGTTTTTTGTTTTCTCCAAAGTAAAAAATTTTTTTTTATAATGCAATAATTAATTTAATAATTATTATCTGGTCATTGTTTACAGGTTGGGTAATTGAGAGGAAAGCGGAGATTTTTAGATAAAAAAAAAGTAAAGTTATTATTTGTTATTTAGTAACTACTAAAAAACACAAATTTTTGCTGCTTTTTTTGGTGAGGTAAAGTGATGCAAATAAAGTGTATGACACCCCTGCAAAGTAACTGATTGATACCTACTCACAACCAAATCTCTTATTTTTATACGCTTTTATTTAATTTACGATTATGTCACAAATAACTATTTGGGTAAATTGTTATCGAAAATCGAACATGAGACAGAAAACTATATTGTAGTAAAATCCATGTAAAGATGTGAAATTGAAACCCCTCATCCCCAGAAAATGACCACTTTTTCTCTTTGTAAGAAAAACTCTGGTTCATGGATATGTCTAAAGGAGCTATAGAGGGGTGTAATTGACAAATTTTTGTGCCCTTACCCCTCACCAAAAACCTTTTTGTCAGAAGAGTGCTTCTTAAACCTCTCATCCTGCCCCTCAAATTTCTGAGTAGGGGAGACAGGCATAAGGACTCACTTTAGTTGAAATATCATTTTAAAAAAACTACTGGCTCAAATCTCTCAAAAATACATCATCAGCAAGGGTAAACATTTGGGTTTAACATATATTTTTTTCAAAATTTTAAAAACATTTTAAAGGGTCAAAATTTTGAATTTAAAAAATGTCTATTTTATGGATACACTCAAAATCACCCGGGCAAAAGAAATCTCCATCCAGGGCAAAAGGAATCATAACCTAAAAACGTCATTTTTATGCATAAAAAGACGAAAAATTAGGATTAGAGTTCTATTTTCAACTGATGAATACAAAAGGAAGAAAATTATTTATTTTTTCAAATTTAAAGACTTTCTGCCTGAATCGATGCAGAAATCACAAGCATAAAATCCAATAGAATCATAGTCTGTACATTCTTATGTTGCACTGGAGCCACTCCTCTTCATCTTGCAAAATGGAGGAGTTGCAGATAAGACATGGATAAGCTGGATTGTCTGTACTATATTGTTCATGTTTTTTTTTCATTTTTGTTCTTCCTTCTTTTTTTTTAGAAACACTCTTTTTTTGGGGGTTTTGATTTCATTGGCTTTTTATTTTCTCGGATTCGATTTTTTATTTTATAATTGAACACCATTTTCAGTTGTAAAAAATTCCACTTACTGCAAATTTTGTATAGAAGCACAGTATGGGCAAAAGGAATCAGTAATTCATTTTGCCTGGTTCTTTTTGCCCGGAAGTTGGTTGTTCGAAAAAATGAAAAATAAAGTTTACTTACTCAATAATACCACTAATATAATGAACACTGGTGAAAACTACACAAAATTTGCCATAACTCAGAACCTTCAAGAAGTTCAATAGCTACACAAATTTTTAAATCATTTCAATTTTCATTTTCTTGATTCTACAAATCTGACAGTATGTTTTCACATTTTTGCTTATCACAAGAATAAAAATAATCAGATTGGGATCTTAATGTTGCCAATTATGCAGAATATGAACCTCTATGGAATGGCTGTGTTGCAAATTTTCTGCAACAATTTAATAAGAAAATATTGAGGCGATTCTTTTTGCCCGGGTGAGTCCTTATGCCCGAGTCTCTCCTATATAAGTATGACGTTATCATACCCTCTGTGACGGAAATCGAATTTTATGTGAAAAATTTTAGATGCGAAAATTTTGGATAGACTCCAGCTATAAGACATATCCATGTAAATTAAAAGTAGGTGCTACGCACTATTCAAATAGAAAAATCACATTAGAAAGTTTATCGATTTGATTGTAAGTGATGATTTTTCAAAATTTCATAGCCAATGAAAATGAATAATCCGTACCTAATAAAGGATATAAGTATGGGTAGATAAGTACCTACCTCTTAAATTTCAAAATATTTTCAGATTTTCTTGTAAAATAATGTGACAATAGTTCTCATACAGTTTATGTAGATACCTACGACGATCTCTTACGATTTGTTTAGAGGCATAAGTATTCATAACATAGGCTAAGCTATTATTTTTAAACCTTTTCACCAATTTAATTTTTTTTCAATTTCAGTGACACAGAAATCCTATATTTTCTTTTAGTTTTATGTAACAAAATATTATTCTCATCATACAGTTTGGCTTTTCCGTCTACTTTATGAATTCACTAATTGGTTTCGCCTGCGAAATAACGATACCAAAAGTAATCACACTGCCTTAAATACAAAATGTATTGTCTGTCCGGGACATCTGGTGATGGAATATGATGGAAACATAAAAAATTAAATGAGGAGAGGTAGTATTTAAGTAGATATACTTACCTAGTATAATGAGTAATATTTTAAATGAATTATTAATTTTATTGTGAAAGAACCTAATCTTGATTTACCTGTAAACCTGATATAAGAAAAAGATAAAAAGGTTTTATTGAGTTGAGTTCCAAATACCTAGAAAATTTGCATTGAGTTGAGTCCCATCTCCTTTTTCCACTCACTGAGTCAAGTTTCACCTTCCTTTTTCTGTTCATTTAGTTCAGTCCCACTCCCACTTTTTGGCCCATTGACCTGCGCTTCTGTGTCAAGAAGGTGTTTGCACCCTATTATTAGTATTACCTAAGAGAAACCACAACAGGAAATTCCCGAACTTCGCTATAGTCAATCTAAATTCATCTACAAAATATTTTACTTGATACTCAAGGCGAAGGAATTCCCAATTTATTTTTCCCAGACAAGTTTTCCGAAAATCTTGCATTCCCATTAACGCATGAAGTTTCCAAAAACTTTTTCCCCGAAAGTATAATTCTCAAAACGATATTACCTACCCAAATCTAATTTTTGGCCGCTGATTGGCTCAATTTTCATCATAGTGACTGATTAGGTGGAATGGTTTTTTTAATAACTATAATATAGGTACTTGAAAAGAGATATTTCTTTATGGGTTTATCTTATAGGTTCTAGGTGGTTATAGGTGAGGTGGATTGTTGTGTTGTTGTTTTTTTATTTTAAATAAACAAGACTTGAAAAAAGGAATTTCCGTTAAGTATGCCTTCTAGTTAACAATCGTAATGTTAAATGTACAATACTTCAAGCACTTGTCTTTTCAGCGAGAGAATATTTATCACATCTGACTGTTTAATTAAGTTTTGGGAGAAGTTTCTTTAGAAATGACTACAATTTGGTAATTTCAAAGAGGTGGGAATAGTAAGTTTAGAAAAAAAATCTTTTGAAGAAATACATAAATTTGGAAAATGTGATACCAATCATTTTACTCATCTAACTACGTCCTAGTTTATCTATCAACAATACAGATTCAACTCAACTGGAGCTTTTTTAACGGGAAGGGGGAAATAGATGAGTAGAAAAATGTTGCCAAGACTCAACCCTATGCAAATCTAATTGACAAAAATCGCTCGGGACTCAACCCGCTGACAGCGCAACAGATAAAACAATGCCATTTTTAAACGGGTAAAATGTTTTTAAAAGTAACAATTTTTTATTGATAACTCATAAACTACTTCATCGATTCAAAAAAAAATTTAAGTAAGCTATGTAAACAAAAATCACATTATTTCAGGCTCCATAACGAATGGATCGAAATGAAACAAAGTGCTGGTTAGTATTTTAAAATCTTCCATTTTATTGGTAGATACTAAAAAAGCTTCACCAATTTTCACGCCAAACTGAAGTCGAATAGACTGACAGATAGACAAAAAATGAAATTTTCAAAATTGTTGGATCCCAACTTCTTTATTCATATGCCCACCAGCTTATAATTCAGGGTTGAGAAACTAAACGAAGGTAACAGGCTAATACACCACATGTTTATAATAGGTATACATATTGGTGTGTGTAAATCAGTGGTTTCCAAGTAGCTTTCAATCACGAACCTCAGGAAATACCGAATTTTTATAAAGAACTCATATTTTCAAAACGGAATAAAGGATTCGTGGCGGACCTTCTGACAATATCCTGCGGATCTCTGGGTATTTGCGAACAACCTTTTGGAAGTCACTGTTACAGATTGTTAGCCAATAGATACCTAACGAATAAATTTTGTAATGCCAAGTTTATCGTTTAAGTTTTCGACGTAATTAAGATATTTTTATTCAACCATAATACTCAACTTACGTAAGTACACCCCAACGTAATTTTGACGTAGATTTGCATGAATTTCTCTCATAATTAAAATTAATATATTTAGAATCGACCCATTAAATGCGAGATCGTCAAGGTTAAATGTAATACGATAACAAATTTTTCCAAGATGATTAACTCCAGTCGTTGAATTTAGTTCATATATAGAAAGTAGGTATCTATCTACCCAAGTACGTGCATTGATGTTTAGAAAACTGTTGCTAAAATATAATTAATATTATACAAAACTGTAGATAATGCTCACCATCGTAACTTTGTGTAAGCCTGATATAGTCGTGGAACCGGTCGTCTACGTAGCTATTCGAATTATGTATGTATACCTATATAGGTAGGTATAATTGGCTTGTCACGTATTGGCAAGAAATAAATCTAAAATAAAGGTAATAATATTTGAAAATTCGGAAGATTATACACGTCAATATATATATATATAGTTGCACCATTCTAAACTGAGTGTTGAAATAACTGCATTTTTTTTTCAGGTGTCCGAATAAAATAGGTATTCCAATTAACAAATGGAATAATGAAAAAGTTTTAGATATAAATATATATATATATATATATATATATATATTTATATATATACATTTATATATATATATTTATATTTATATATATATATGTACAAAGTTAAGTAAATGCGAACATCCACGGACGTGAAAGGGTAATTAATTGACGATTAGTTTACGAAAAGTTATTTAAAAAATCGATAGACTGACCACTTTGTTGTTTCAAAATCGATATCATGCATAGCAAAACGGACGATTTCTTTTTAAGGTTTGAACAGTTAATGACACAAACGAAATTAGTGATGGAGATCAGAGAGAGAGAGAGAGAGAGAGAGAAAGAAAAAAAAACAAAAATTCAAATATATTAATAGGTACTTGTTAAAAATTTCACTATATGATTCACTCTTACATCACATCGCGATGAGAATATTATAACTGAAATAAATAAGTCTAATATTAACTTGGTGAAATAGTTGCATCTATATTTTCGACTTCGAACGCGGAAAATCCGACCAATCCGTTATTCTTGCCATAAATGACGAATATTCGCTGATTAATAACACTCATAGCTCGACGTTAGTGACTGTAGACTATGGATGTTGTTAAATTGTGTATCATTAAATTAACGTGCACTTCGTAATAATGCCGACAGTAAATAACCCTGCGTATACCTATACATATATTTATACGTGTATAATATAAAAATAATATTGTGCGAGTACGTAGGTAGCCTACCCTGAACACACCAGAAAGTTTAACTAAACACGTTCAGAACTTCAGGTTCGAATCGGTGAAGATCGTCATCATCGAATGCGAAGAATATTTTTCAAACACGAACCAGTTATCGAAATGACGTAGTCATTTACCAATAAATATGACCGCCGTTTTACTCGATTGGCTTCTGCTTTTATATATATATCGTAATTTTTTTTTTCTTTTCTTTCAAATTCCCCATGTCCATTTAATTATTCTGAAAAATTACAGTCGAGTAACCAGTATATTGACATATGTTTTTTTCTTTTTGATTCGTTTATAGAGGAAAAGTAGGAAAAAGATATTCCGGTTATTCAAAATGAGTAGGTATATTAAGAGAAGAAAAGAATGGATAAAAAAAATTGATAAAAATTGTCCCGTTTTAATATGTGAACGGAAATACGCATACAGGGTGAGTCTGTTTTTCACCCACCATACTATGCTCTGGTGTGAGAAACGTTGACTCATCATGCAAACGTTTCATAATGATGAAACAAGCTGTTTTGATTCAAAACTGTTAGAGGGTTGGCCTTTAACGCACCTTTAATGGAAAAAAAAGAAAAAAAAAAAGTATGTAAGTAGAATAAATTTTAAGCTACTGATTTTTAAACTCGAACTAATTTCACACGTGATGGAATTTACATAAATGGATAAGACATAGCAATGAAAAACAAATAAACTAATGACTAAATAATTTATTTCTTATTTCAACTTTTCCATGGAACAAAATTTGAAATCATATATATAAAAAAAAAATAAAAAAAGAATTGATGATTGTAATAGGTTCTATAGGAGACATTATTCGACTCACTGAGAATGTCTGATTGATGTGCAGTTTGGTGCCTACCAACATACGGTGTCCGAATTTAACCATCTTGTAAAGGAGTCGGGCAAGTTAGTACAGTATGGCACTAAAAATCAATTTTTTTCTCCATAGGAAAAAGTTGAGTTCTTAGCGAGTAAAGCAAGGCATCGCAAATGACTTTTTTCAAAAGAAGGGGAGTTGAAAATTGCTGACTGAAAATTTAAAAATAACTGCCATAGTTAATGTTGTTTTTAAACATAAAACAACACCAACTATAATGCTCAACTGGCACAATTTTGACCACCAATAAACAACCAGCATTATTTTTCCAATCCTCTGAAAGTTTTTGAAATGAAACTACCTTGCTCTGCGTTGTAAACTAAAAATGGTCATGCTCCAAAGCCAGTGAAATAAAATAAACGAAACAGTCATGCAAAGAAGCATATGAAAGGAAAAACCATTACTGCTAACCCTCCATATGAAAGTTAGGCCCGTTCAACTCTATTTGATTTATTTCCTTCATCGCCTTCTCTATACATTTTCATTATTTTGTTGCTTTCTTATCAGTGGAATGAAGGTTGTGTGATTTAATTTTGACGATGAAATGTTTACCAATTGGTGAAAACAATTCTTTTAATTTATACGACTTTTTCTGCACTTCATACAAAACAAAAAACGAAAACTTCCAACAAAGCATTCATTTTTTAAAATACAAATTTCAGCGTAACAAGTTTCACTTCTACCGTGTGTCCCATTACGCCCTTTTTTTGGTGAGGAAGACTCCCCAACCAAACCCCTTTTTCACTACATCCTTGTAGGTTAGTTAAGGTAGTTTTCGTATGACGTGTGTCAAAAACTGACTCACCCTGTATACGTATATTTCGCAGCAGATAGCCTGAGCATCTGCAATTATTTTTTTTAAACATCGTGTTTCGACACTGGCTAGACAGAATATAATCAAACCTGTGCGAGCTTGAAATGTTTGACTGTACCTTTTTGGAGTTGATTCGCATTCTTGCGATTTTTCAATAAGACCAGAATTATTTTTATATGGGTCATTTCCGCGCATAATAAAACTATTGAAAAATTTCTCTACGATATAGGTGCTGAAATTAGAAATATCCAAATTGGTCGATTCTTCATCAGCTATTTTACTTTACACTTTTTTTTCTTTTCTTTTCTTTTTTTTTTTTTTTTTTTCTGGAATTATAAAATGTAAATTTTATTTTTCTCCGCACCATGCAAAGAAAATATGGGGTCATAAATCGTAACGAGTTTAAAAAGAATTGTCACAGCCACACCGTATAAGTTCAATGTGTTCAATGTACAGGGTGTGTTGTTAATATTGATCCAATTATATGTTTTTGAAAATATTAATTAATTACCTATAACCAATAATAATACTAAAACATTCTGTTTTGTATTTTTTAATTCGGTATTAGTGGGCAAACTCGTAGGGTTAAGTATTGTACTAAACTAAAATTAAGGTTAGAGTTGAACTGGTTGCGAAGTTGCAAGATGTACGTGTGGTAAGCATTGCATTAGTAAGTACGAGAGTCAGACTCGCAGCAACTATTGATCCATAGACTACTGTACCGTTCGGGGATTATAATATGAATATCACTGGGTCAAAGTTAATGGGACACCCTGTATATACTAAGATATAACGCTCATACACAGTGAGATAAGTAGGATCCGTCTGAGATACCGAATAAGAGCAAGGTTAGGTTTAATCGAAGTGCTAAGGTTATCGTATAAAACAGAAATACTTTTGAAAACATAATTTTTTGATATTACCGAAAAATATTATATTTCTTAATGATAAAATACTTCGAATTTATTCAAATTTATGAAATCAATTAGATAGCAAAAATTTAAAATCTTCGTTTATTAAGTGGGTTAAAGAAAAAAAATAAGGAAAAAAAAAATTTAATAAATAAAAACAATTGAAAGAGCCCGAAATTATTTAACAATACCTATTCGATGTACTGGATAACTTACCAATCCTAATGAATGTATTTTTTTATTTGCTTAGGTATTATTTAAGCGTCGTTTTCGAGAAAACTGCAGCATCGCCAATATTTTTCAATATCAATTTTCATGTAGACAAAAAAATTATTCGACTATGTGCCAGAAATTCGGTCTATATATATTATCGAAAATTTCTGGAAATATGAATATTTTTTTTCAAACCGAGTTTTTAAGAGGGAAATACCCAACTTTCATCATTATTTTATGATAATTTCAGGTACGATAGTCAAATTGGGGAAAAACAAAAGTAGACGAGAATTTTCTCCCGCAATTTATCAACAATGGCAATTACCAAAACTGAGAAAGTGTTAAAAAAAACCTCAACGTGATTATTATACAATGACTATAGGTACCTGTATATACCCGTGCACCTATATATCGCTGGGAATCTCGTGTTTTGAATGATTTCCCACCCATTTTTATTCCTGGGTTAATGGTCGGTGTAATCGCTAAAAATTCCCTCAAAAAACCGTACAGCTTACCTATCGTTTCTTTCCAAATGGAATTTCCCTTTTCTTCCTCTAAGCAGTTCGATGCGCGAAAATAAACTTTTGGAAAGACGATTTCGAATCAATTTCATTCAACCCTACTTGGATTTTCCAAGTGTATAAACTTTAGGCTACCTATTAGATACCTACATCAGTACACTCTTACGTTGTCAGAGGTGGCAAGAGGCGTGGGAGTTAATGTTTCTCTTTAAATATACGTTGGTCCCCCTCACCTACGTAAAATTTCCACTTGATTATTAAAATATTTTGACAATATGTAGGTACCTACATATATTTTTTTTAATAAAAAACGTATTACTTATTTATCTTCCTGTATTTAATTTCATTACTAGGTGTTTATCAAAATTTAGCAAAGTTTTTAATACCATTAAAAAGAGAATTAAACCAAATTGTAACTCGCATTCGTTTATTCTTGTTCAAAATTAAATGAATTTATATTCGTATCAAATTGTTTACCAAACGAAGTATCAACAAATATTTTTAACTGACTTGTCTATGTAAATGTATTTTGGTATTTTGAATTTTTCGACTTTTATACATATACCCAAGTTAGCCAGTTTTATCATAATTTCACCCATGTTTTTTTCGCTATTTGTGTGATTATGGATGTTACAGATAACATTAATGACCTCATATAACTGGTGTAGGTAGGGATCTAAAGGAATTTAACATCATTAAATTACACTTTATACCGAGCGAATAGAAGGGAGGTTATTTTCACTGAAATATATTTAAAACTCATAATGATAATAGGAAGGAAGACTGCTTCGTAGAATTCCAAAAAGTTGAAACTGCCTATGAAAGAAATGAACTATATGCTCTGAACAATTGTAATATTGTGCTGTTGAGCTCTAAATGATGTAAAGCGCGAGGCTTTAGAGAATTAGGTAACAAGAATATTATAACACTGTATCTATAATGCAAAGTATGTCATTCACTTAAGAGAGTAATTTAAAGCTATGTACAATAACCTATTGCAATATATTAGCCAAAACAAACAAACAAAAAAAAAAACAACCGAAGTAGCCTGTGGGGATTAGACCATCACTCGTATGAGGAAATAGGCTCGGCCTATCGACGACAGTCATCACCTTCGGTGATAATTATTCGTGCCTTGCACGTTAAACCAAACACCAAATGTATGTTCGTTTGTACTTGTCTATTTTTGCAGATAGACAAGTTACAAATCTCGGACCGTGACGAATCGATAGATAATTATCTCGGCGATGTCACGGACCGATACGAAGATGTATTCTCCGTACTTTACCGTTGCCATAGCAACCATAAAGTACGAATAAATTATCTACACTATACTTATGTAAATATTACATAAGTGTGTATGTGTGTGTGTAGGGAGCCGGCTATATAAGACGAAAAAATCATAGACAAAATCGCCAGTGTTTGCCGAGGTCTTGGCTCCCTCATACCTTTTTGGTATATTGGCATAAACACGCAAATTGTTCTGTTGAACACCTTCTTTGTTGGTTTTACTTTCCACGACGTAAGGTATTCCACAGTGGTGACCTCGACGTGATTTTTTGGCCACGTCGTGGTGTCTTTTGGCGCGGTGCGCTGGCGAGTAACTCGCTTTCTAATTAAAGTAAAAATAAAAATTTTTTTAACCAAGAAATTTTATTTTTACAAAAGAAGACACCAGGAGCTCTCGAAGGTGTCTGCTAAGTGGGAACTTATACCCCCCTTCTAGAGTATAATTACCAGAAGGAAGAACAGCAGACCCTGGAAGGACATAGTTGGCCTCATCCACCAACTCCTCCACCTTCGACACACCAAAGAGAATTTGAAGACCTCAACCTCTCAGAAAATAAGAAGAGGAATAGACGTCCAGAACTTGAACGTCTAGGTGTGACAATTGACCAAAACGAATTGTCCACCAAATCTCTGAGGAGTAGAAACATACCAACTCCTCCAACAGATCAGCAAACACAATCTGCCCCAACTTTTGGCAAAGCATCTAGAACTTCCGAGACTACTAGCCAACAAGGTTCAATGGCACAACCAACCGAAAACCCACCCACAATGTCAGCAACCGGATCCTCACAGCAAGTGCTAACACCCGAAATAATAGCCCAAGTTATACAGCTATTAAACACACGTACAGAGCAGAATCCGGCATTCTACAGACGGAGGATTGATATTCCAGAATTCCTCCCAAATGAAGTCGTCTGGCTGACTCTTCTCGATGGTAGATTTAAAACCGAGAATATTCAAGCCGACCAACGATATATACATATTTGTGGAGGTATGCCCCCACAAATAATAAGAGGAATTCCGAATATCATGGATTGCCCTCCGGCAGAAACCGATAAATACGCATGGTTCTGCAAACAAGTAAAAAACGTATTTGGGAAATCAAAAAATGAAATTATAGACGAAATAATGGGTGGAATGAAGATAGGGGACGATAAACCCTCAATCTTCATGGCTAAATTGCGAAAAAAGGCTGACCACATAGTAGCCCCTTCGGTAATCGGAAACCAATTCTGTAAACAACTTCCTCAACATGTTGTACAGGCATTGGCAGCAGTAGGATCAACAATAATCAATGAATCCGCTGACCTAGATTACCTAGCCAAAAGCACTGATAACGCACTACAATATTCGAAGAATTCACCTTCGATTAGTGCAGTATCAGTAGAGAATGGAGAAATTGCACAGCTGAGAGCACAAATAGCCCAGCTCACTTCACAAGTGCAAAATAACAACAATAAAAATAGAAATAATAACCAGCGAAATAACCGGTCTAGAAGCAGACCCGATAAGAAGAGACAAAGCCAGTCAAGAGACCGAAGAACCGGAAATTCTCTTAGGGGGCAGAGTCCAACTCCCCCGAAAAATAAAAAATCTTCATCCAACTCTCCTTCTCGAAAATGGGATGAAAAGAACTGCTTCTACCATAATAGATTTGGCGAGGCCTCCACCAAATGCAACAACAAATGCCAATGGTGGGGCAAAATTTATAAATCTGATCCGTCAAACTAAAACGAGGGGCCATCTACGCGGCCAAAGACCCCTCGGAAAATTACTCATGCCGCCTGTTCCTAAAGGACAGGACAAGTAGGAGAAAGTATCTAATAGACTCAGGCGCTGACCTAAGCATATTGCCAGTAAATAAGAAACATAAGATACACACTCCGAAATACTATCTCCGTACTGTGAACGGTCAAAACCTTCCAGCATACGGACTTGAAACTATCAAAGTCAACATTGGATTGCGAAGAGACATGACTTGGTCTTTTACAATTGCGGACGTTCCAAACCCAATCCTGGGTGCTGATTTCTTAGCACACTACGGCCTAATCATTGATCTAAAAAATGGAAAATTGATCGATAATGAAACAAAACTTTGTGTGGAAGGCAAAACACTAGTGTCTCAACTGGACACAGCCATTTCCAGTTGTAGTAAAGTCGACGAACGATTCTTACGGATCCTGTCAGACTATTCTGGAGTCACTCAACCATCAATTCGCAGGCACCCTACCTATAAACATGATACAGTTCATTATATAGAAACAAAAGGGCCGCCATGTCATGCTAGAGCAAGACGGCTCCTGCCAGATAAGCTCAAAGCAGCCAAGGAATACTATGATCGAATAATAAAAGAAGGTATTTGCAGACCTTCAAACAGTTCATGGAGTTCCCCAATCCACATGACTAAAAAAGCAAGTGGAGAATGGCGAATTGTTGGTGACTACAGAGCCCTAAATGCCAAAACAGTTCCAGATTGTTACCCTGTTCCAAACATAATGGACTTCAATGCAAACATGAAGGGTAAAACGATGTACTCTAAAATAGATATAAACTGGGCATTCCACCAAATACCAATGGCCAAACAGGACATTCCAAAAACGGCACTCATAACGCCCTTTGGACTATTCGAATACCTTCGAATGCCTTTTGGACTCCGCAATTCAGCTCAAACTTTCCAAAGATTCATCAATGGACTGTTTCGGGACTTGCCATTTGCATATGCATACTTGGATGACATTTGCATATGCTCAGAAGGCGGTGAGCAACAGCACGAGAAAAATGTGAGAGCCGTTATACAACGTATACACGCTGCCGGCCTTACTATCAATGTAGGAAAAAGCTTATATGCACAAACCGAAATTGACTTTCTCGGCTACAAAGTCTCAACCGAAGGCATAGCCCCTCTAAAGACCAAGGTCGAGCCAATATTAAATTTTCCAAAACCCTCAAACATAGCAGAACTAAGACGCTTCTTAGGGATGGTAAATTTTTATAGACGCTGCATGAAAAACGCAGCAGCTGAACAAAGTAAGCTGTTTGCTTTAATAAAAACATCAAAGAAAAGAGATAAAACTCCACTCGAATGGAATAAAGAAGCTGAAAAAGCATTTGAGAACATAAAAAACTCACTGGCTAATGCAGCCCTCTTGGCTCACCCAGACGAAAGTCTACCATTATGTGTCGCTTCCGATGCCTCCGACTTTGCAATTGGTGCAACACTGTACCAAAAGGAAAATGACCAAAAATACCCGCTCGCTTTCTTTTCTAGAAAGCTATCAAAAACAGAAAAAAATTACAGTACTTACGATAGGGAATTACTGGCAATCTTCGCTGCACTGAAGCATTTCAGGCACCAATTAGAGGGTAGATGCTTTACTGTGTATACAGATCATAAACCCCTAACACATGCCTTCACGCAGAAAGCAGAGCCAGCATCCGAGAAGAGCACGACAGTTAGACTACATAGGTCAACTCGGAAGTGCCCTTGCCAAATGGGAGAGGGAGCAAAAACAGCGTTAAAAACCTCTAATCCCCCAGACATGCGATTAATCATTTTTATGGCGCAAAAACTGGGGGGGAGTAGCTGTGGGGATTAGACCATCACTCGTATGAGGAAATAGGCTCGGCCTATCGACGACAGTCATCACCTTCGGTGATAATTATTCGTGCCTTGCACGTTAAACCAAACACCAAATGTATGTTCGTTTGTACTTGTCTATTTTTGCAGATAGACAAGTTACAAATCTCGGACCGTGACGAATCGATAGATAATTATCTCGGCGATGTCACGGACCGATACGAAGATGCATTCTCCGTACTTTACCGTTGCCATAGCAACCATAAAGTACGAATAAATTATCTACACTATACTTATGTAAATATTACATAAGTGTGTATGTGTGCGTGTAGGGAGCCGGCTATATAAGACAAAAAAATCATAGACAAAATCGCCAGTGTTTGCCGAGGTGTTGGCTCCCTCATACCTTTTTGGTATATTGGCATAAACACGCAAATTGTTCTGTTGAACACCTTCTTTGTTGGTTTTACTTTCCACGACGTAAGGTATTCCACATAGCCTTAATAAGTTTATTAAATTTTTTGTATAGTTGCTTTTTGTGCGAATGACGTGACCAGAAATTTGCCAACCTAGTTTGTCCTTGTATGAGCTCTGTATGCTGCAATGAGTCAGGAGATGTAACATGCCTAAGGGAAACACCGATTGAATTTTATTCACCTCGTTTCAAAAATGAGATTTTCAATATCACTGCACTACCTACTGATACGAATATTTTATATTTTATTGTTCTTAATTTATTTATTTTTTCATTTTCATTTTGTTTTAGTAGGCATTAAGCAGGGACATACACCTAAAGAGATGTTCAACGCTGGATCAAAAACACATCAATGATAGAATGTTGATAAAATATTTCGAAATCCGATATTTGTTACTGCGCATGTGTCGTAGCTTGATAGTGTGTGCGCATTAGTATGGAGATGTCTGTTTTCACAATGACATATGCGCTGCTTTGGATGTGCTTAACATATAACTGAAGTTGCTTCTCCTCTATCTTTCACGTATTTTTAAATTACAGGGTATATGGAGTGTTGGATATCTCTTTAGCTCTATGTCTCTGGCACTGGTTACCTACCTATTGTATTTTATTTTGTTTTATTTATTTATTTATTTATTTATTTATTTATTTACCTATGTGGGGACAATACTCGTATGAGGTAATAGGGGCTCGCACCCCTCGACGACAGTCGCCATCCAAAGGCTGGCAATAATCATCTTTATGACGTTAAACGAATTTACACTGGTGCGTTTGTATGTTCGTACCTGTACGTACGTACAGGTAAGATACATTGCACAGGCCAAGATCAATTACCTGATAACAATCTCGGTGATGTCACGGCCCAGTATCAAACGCGCTGGGTCGTTTCTTATCACATAATTACGTACATGTACGTATGCATGTGTGTCTGTGTGCGTGTACCAAATCCTGTATATAAACTCTCAGAACCAGCTCAAAAATTGCCAGTGTTCGGCGAGGATTTGGCTCTCCCATACTTAACCGTATGAAGTGGCAGAACACGCAAATACTGTTGAAGACCTTCCAGTGTGAATATCTCTCACGACAAGGTATTCCACAACCTATATATTGTATATTTATTAAGTATTTTATTTTATCTCTGTTCATTCTTCCACTGTAGCCTAATTGAAAACACATGCTGTCTGGACAATATACGAATTTGATAAATAATGATAGTAACAGAAATAATTAATGACGGATTGGGTTAGAGAGCATAATTTTTGTTAAACTTTCGGATTCAAGGACCTCGCAATTTTTGTGAATAGATGCACAAACGTTTAGTTGATTATTCGCCAGCATCATTTATTGAGAATGAATTTTCCATAATTTTAAAAATTCAAATATACACATACGTTTTCTTCTTTTCTTTTGCTATACTTACCTACTGATTAAAAAATTTTATTGACTGAAATCATTTATCTGGCGTTTTTATAAAAAAAAGTTGGGTTTTATTATAAGTGGTAAGATCAAACATGCTAATGACATTGCCATAATTAGTAAAAGTAGGTACCCAATGTGAATTTCATGACTGTCGAAAATGTTATTGACGTAGGCAAACCGCGTGAAGATGGAAGAAAATTAGGATGTGAAACACCAGACTAGTTTATAATTTGAAATTTCTGGCTTCTAAGGTCCCTTAATCTCTATTTTAGTTATGGACGAGAATTAAGAGTTTTTATTATTTTTTGAGGTAAAAATATTCAATAAAAAGTAGTTCAACATCAGAGAGTTCATATGAAAATTTAAGGTTCTGTTTTATCAGTGAAGCTGCTGCGATTTAACTTCGATAGGTACCTAATATTGGTGCGAAATATCGATATTTTTTCGTATCGATATTTTTCCCAGATCCAATTTTCGAATTTCTAATTAACTTAAACTCATTTGGCCTCATTAGAAAATGACTAAAATTTTTAGGCTAATTGAAACAGTATTTTTTTTCGTTTTCTAGATTACCGACTCTTGCCAACATGGCGTAGACCGATTGGAAAAAGACGGATTTCTCAAAGGAACAACAGCATAAGCACATTCTACACTTTTCTCTCAACTAAGTTTGGTCAAAAGAACGCCAATACTTTACACTACGTCTCAAAAGAACATAATTTAGAAACTAGTACAAGAACTATTGCACTTTTGTGAACAAAGAAACGGACCTATATCCATTGTTAAAAGATAAAATCTTCGAAATCCATTGAAATAAAACTTACAAATGCCATTACAGTATTGTTGGAATATGTTGGAATATCATTGTAACCTCGAAAATTTAGCCGTAAAATTTGAGAAAAAAACTGATAAAAAATATCGATATTCCAAGGAAAATGTCGATATACTTACTTATCTATATTTTTCGCACCATTAGTAGGTAGGTACCTACATCCTGTTCAAAATAAGAAGTTCCATTTTGGCTAGGCAACCCATAACAAAAACTCACGACAATTTTATACATATATATTTATATACATATATATACAAACTTGAGTCGATGTATTTTGTTTCTATTACTTGTCATTTTGAACAAGGTATAGGTAACTATATACATTACATTGCTGCGATGATCATTATAATTGCCACCTAGCTCATTATTCTGAATGCAATTATTATTCGAAATTTTTCATAATCACGGATTACGACATGGAAAAAGCTTCTTATCTATAGTTCAAAACTTGAAAATAAGCGTGTAGGTACTTATAAAATGGTTGATAACCTTAATTCATTAGTTAAGAAAAAATGTAGGTACATGATATTTTCTCACATAAAAAAGATAGGTACGGAGATAGCTACCTCGAATTATTATTGTACCAACTGATAATAATAATATGTAATATACGTACACATTCATCTAGATGTATACTGGTGATCAGAAACTGATGTTGCAAATCGTTTTCGTTAGGTATTTATAATTTGTTGGTTTTGAGTGGAGAGTTGGGGTGAGGAAGTGAATGTTCAAGCCCTATCCCCCTGAGCCCAAGAAAAAATAATTTCTGGGCTGAGATCACCCGTTGAAATTGATAAAATTAAATTATATTCACACGCCCCCGTACGCCGAATTAATTGCTCCACTTATTTACATCGAAGAAGGAGGTGATGTACGTTGGGTAGCGAAGATTTGAATTCTGTAAAATTTAATGCTTTTTGTTTTTGAAATTTTTAAGACGACAACGAAACTAGTAAGTAAGAATTACAATAGGATCGTAGCGATTCGCGAATGCAAAATAAATCGATTAGGTGCAAGGAAAACAAATTGAAACTCATTATCGTGAATTTGTCAGACTTTTATTTAGCCTAGGTACGTTATAAAAATATGAAATAAAATCAGTAAAAAAAATTATAAAATTCATATCAACTGGAGAAATTTTTTCGCCAACGTTTTCATCGTCCGAGATGCAAAATACCATTCGATGTGAATTGTAATCTCCGATCCGGCCATGGGTCGTATTATTAACTTCGTCTGCGGAGTATATTGTTATCGAAAGACTGTTCGGTGAAGGTGGTCAGCACAGTGTATTGTTCTGTCACCCAATTTATGTTATTCAGCAGAGAGGCGTACACTGCAGGCACATGATCTCCGCATCCAATGCCCCACGATACGATTCCAACCTGTATGTAACGATTCGGATTGCTTCTTAAGGCACAAACCAATGGTCCACCGCCATCGCCCTGCAATGAATACGTAATTTGAGTAATAAGTTTGTTTTTTTTTTGTCATCTTATTTTTAGGTGTATATCATGTACAATTTACACGTAGGTAACGCAGTCTGGATCAACCGATTTTGTTTCCAGCGAAACATATCAGCTCTGTTTGATAGGATTACCCTAACTTACACCAACCTACACCGGTAAGGATATTCCACAAATATTTAAGTAGAACTCGGCGCAAAGTCACATAACATTCCTACATTTGTGGAATCGTCCTCCTGCGGTGTAGACTGGTATGAGTTGGTGTAGTCCTATCAAACAGAGCTATTATTAGGCCTATATTGAGAAATCTATGTCACTCATATATTGATACGAGCCAAATAATGTGAATGTTCTATAGACCTATTAATTTCAGATGTTCCAACTTTGAATTGTCCGAGTCATACGTTCAGTAATCAGAGTCACTTGTGGAAATTTTTGTCGGTTGTTTGGTAGGTACCTATACTTACTATTTTGTGTTCATAGGGGATGCCTTCCTTTAAGTATATATACATATATACAGGGTGATGCACAATATCATGCAACATTGAAAAATCCCATTTAGTGCGTGATTTTTTAAATCAGTGTGAAAATTAGCCCACTGTAGCTACATACTGACGCACCACCCATGCTCACAATTTTTTACCTACAACAACTTATCTCCGGGAAAGTTTTCCAAGTAAGGTTATTGGTACCTACAAACAACCACTGTCATGGCCTGCCAGATTTCCCTCAATCCACAAGGTTTTTTTTTATGGGGCCATATCACCTTCATAATTTACAAAACTGCTTCTTTTCCCAATGTAGCAGCCTTACATGCAGCCATTAAGAAGTGCTGTGGTAATATTACCAACCACCAGCTAAGAAAAGTCCAACATAAAATATATCATCGCCTGGGGTATTGTGTAGTAGCTCAGGTGGGGTTATTTGAACATTTATTGTAAAGTTGTACTAATTTTTTCATTAGAAGAGGATTTTTTTTGTTTTATTATGTGGGTGTAACGGCCAAAAGAGGTGGTAAAGTACCTAATTAGAACCACTTTCGGTATTACACCATACACGAAATATCACGTACTGTAAAAGCAGTAATACTTCTAAAATAAATTCAAGTTTATCATCCACAGACTATCGTGGAACTTAACATTAGTTAGAGACTCAATAATATTTAAAACATATGAGTGAGGTTACACATTTAATAAGATAATAATTTGTACATCAAAGTACATAAATATACGTTACTATTTGTACATATACAATCACAATTCAACAAGCAAGACTATCTGTTCACTAGAGACTTCTACAAGAGAGGTTCCAGGTATTTAGAAGTAGCTGTCGAGGAACTGTGTCTTATTCCACTGAATCGAGGGATTATATACTCGTTCAGGGTATGAAAACGTACGTGTCGGATAGGTAAAGTGAGGTAGGGTGTTGTTATTATAGGGTTGTGCTGACTCGTCGAGTACTCGAGGGACAGGTACAATTAGGTCATGAATATACAGAAAGTATATCTATATTCATAAAATTAAACACGGGTAATTTAGTGGTTGTTTATAAAGAGTTATAGGATGATTATTGTTGATAAATATCTACGTTTTTGGTATTCGAAAATGTGTGAACGAATATGTTCGTCATTTCTAAAAATAGACGAAAATATACGTTACAGTGGGTACTTTTGAGTTTGCGTATAATTGTACTGAATACGGCTAATTTCTTCATTACACGTGATATTTTCTATTTGGTACATCAACACATACTCTACCGTTTGCTAATTTTCACACTGATGCAAAACATCACGCACCAAATGGGATTTTTCAATGGTGCGTAATATTGTGCATCACCCTGTATATATAGGCTTACCATAATAATGAAATTTCAAACAGGAATAGGGGTGCAGGACGGATAGGTACACCCGGAAAATTTTTGATGGAAATTTTTCGGGTAAGTTTACTATGAAATTCTGCTTATTAAAATTGATATTAAAAAACCGACATCGGGGTGGGAGTGGATCTAACCAATTTTAACCGTAACAAAATGTTTCAATAACCTTAATAACTAGAACATAACCAAAATTAAAAAAAATCAAATCTATAATCACAACTGATATAATCACTAAAATTTTGTTTTGATCCATTTCCTAAACAAAACATTACAGGATATTAACTATAATTGATATTTTCGATAGAAAACCGTAACCAAAATCGGACCAAATCATAATTAGTGAGAAGCTCTGAGAAAGGTGTACGTTCAGACAAAGCGTGTATTTTTATTCATAGGTGTTTTACGTACTAAGTGATGTTTAATAGAAAAAATTTGGAAGTTCCACCGTGACTCCTTGCTATGAGGCAAGTACTACCATTCAAATGACTCATGTGTGAATCATTATTGAAATAGAAATTTTTTTTTTATAAGTTTGTTTTTTTGGTATTGTTTTGCTTTCACATTATGGCTTTGCACGTGGTTTAACTAAATTCTATACTAAATTAAAAAATAAATTAAAAAAGGGGAAGTCTTATTTACTCTTTTTTCTCGTACACTTTTTGTAATATTCTCTTCGTGCTAGTGAAGCACTGTAACAGTAATTATAACAAAATGAAATGTTGCCGCTCTGATCAAAACCAAACCGATGAACAAAATAAATTTTATTTTGGTTGCCACCTTTGGTCACTCAAGAATAAAAATGTAGTAGGAATGGCAGACAATTGTGTGAGTGAGCTAGGTTCCACACAACCTTTTACTTTTATTTTTATAATTAGGACGACCAATACAAAAGAATTTTGCTCCGATGGCAGAAATTATTTGTTCTGGAAGTGTAATGTATGTTTGATAACTGTTTGTACGTACAAAACAAGCATTTTTGAAAAGAAGAAGTGAAATTTTTGATGACTAAAATATGACTTTGTTTTATTATTGTTACTAGTAAGTTAATTAACAGTTGTATAAAAAATAACTCCAGAAAGAAGATATGCATACTTGTTTCATGGGAAATAGCATGTAAAAAGATGTAAACAATCTCAATGAACACCCTTTGAAAAGTGACAGGACATAAGAAGCACTAGCACTCCACTACCACCGTACATCCCAATGAAAGCGAATCGCTAAAAATTTCATTTTTAATTAATTTTATCCCAGTTAGAGCCGAAGCAAAATATCAAAATATACAAACTTAGTAGATGGAAGGAGTAAGATTTAATCGAATTGATTTCATCTCCTAGAGAATTTTGTAGGAATTTGCTTTAACAAACAAAACAAAGAAATAAAGAAGCTGCAGTACGTCGACGAAAATGATTATTGATCTGAACTTTTGTTTTACCTGCGGGGGATATTCTAACTTAACTTTCTTTTATGTGGCACCAGATTTGGCTAATTCACTTGTATCAAATTCTCTACTGTAGAGCATGTAGAATATTAAGAGAATGTAGAGAATGTAAATAATGAAGAGAGTGTTGATAATTGTTACAAATATAGAGAGTTTTCTGTAGAAAGTCAAAAAAAATCATTCAATTTTTAAAATTTTATGTGTTCTTTACATTCCGGGCTAAGCTAATGTAGAAAATTCAAAATTCTCTATTTGTAAAATTTACACGTAGAGTAATGTAATTACGTCAATTTACATCTCTACGTGCCAACCCTGCCATTAACTCACCTCACATGTGTCGAATCCTCGTTGGCCACCAGCACAAATGAAACTGGTATCCAGCACGAAGTAAGGGCCCAGTCGAGTTCCTCTTAGCTGTTGTTGACACTGGTCATTGGGCATCAAGCTGAGGTCAACTTTTTTTAGAGTAGTTGCGTAAAGTTCATCTGGGCCTGCAATCACATAAGTCACCATACATATAGTCTACATATGTCATATGTAAGTAAAAGTTCGAGCTGCAGCTTGTGCAGCATCACAGTGCAAATAAGATGAAACCTACCAAATGCCTCTTTACCCCAGCCAGTGGCTACACATTGACGGCTGTCATACACATTCTCACCGACCATTTCCGTATTCATTAATGGTATACAGATGGGAGCAATATGAGTAGATTGATTGAATGTTTGTTCTGTCGTAATGAAGGCCACATCATTATACAGTGCTTTTGAGTTGTATTGGGGATGGATGTAGATGTGAGAGACTCGTCTATCTTGATGTGGGGCGAGTTCTGAAAGTGAACTAATGCTAGTGTCATACTCTCCAACACGTATTTTCAACAGAGCAGGATCTCTTTGGCTGAAAAACAAACATGTACCTACATTTAACATGAACAATGACAGCGACAGACTGAAGGTGAATTGGTGATAAGAAAAGTTAAATGTATCCTGCTTTTGTTGGTTATTCGTCTACTAATAGGTCGATAATAGGTACTGTATGGCAGTGAGAAGTGATGTGTCATTCCATCTGGAAATACTTCCAATGAATGACTCTTTAGAGGAACAACTCCAAGTAATTCCACCTGGCAAAAGGAACTAGTTCCACAATTTTTTTTTTCTTTTCATTCTCATTCATTCGTTTATTCATTCATTCAATTCATTTTATAATATGTACAGTTTTACTTGATTACTTCTAGTTCAGTGAATCAGCATGTAGGTATCAACACTTCCTAACTTTCATAATTTATTCTTTTCTTTCCTTCCATTCTAACATTCATTCAAGGATGTCTGATGCGTCTCATTTTTTGAAACTGGTGGAACCAAAGGAACTAATGGAGTACTTCAAAGAACTACTTTCGCTCAGGAAGTTGGAGGGGTAAAACTAGATCCATGAGAAGAACTAAAATTCCTGTCACTAGCAGCGAATGTTTTATAAAAGTTAGACTGTTCTTTTATCACCTTCTTACCAAATAACAGAACCTTCACATGCTTCAGACTGATCTACCAAAATGTAGATTTGCTTAAATTCTGTCCTCACTTTGTGAGTATGCTAATGATCAAAACCATTATAAGTTTTGGACTATTTCATTCTGATCCTTCATTTTTAAAAGGCAAGTACTGAATTTCCTTGTCTGGGCTCAATTTCCTCTTGTAACAAACCCTCAATATTTGAGAAATTATGGGCTTTTACTCCTTGCCTCTGGCCTCGCAGTATGATGTTTGGATTTTTACCTAACAGGAATCGATTTTTTACATTAGCTATGTTTCCCTAATGAGTAACATTTAGAAAGCTGTTTAAGCTAGTACGACACATTAGAAGTCCTAAATAGCTGTTCATCAATGCTACAGTATTATTTGCTGCAGATCTGTATAGTATAATGAAGGAAATTGCGGAGGACTTGAGTATACCTGTAGTTTTTTGGTAAGGCATCTGCACCATTATTAAGTCAGCCCTTTGGGTGACTTCTTCAAGAAAATCAGAATGCATTAAAAATGTATTCCATTTAAAGGCAATTGGTTCCTTTCCATTAATTTAGATGGGTAATTGAAGTTCTAGTTTCTATATTTTTAGTTTATTTTTAGCTATAAATAAATCAGATGTTTATCCGATGTGAATGCCAATATTTCTTTACTCACTAAACACAATGAGCAGCAGTTAATACAATATTTGGAGCCACAAGTGAAGCTCCACAAACAAATAGGTTGTCTTTTCGTTCACCATCTGAATTTTCTGCTGTCAAAATGATGGCCATCCAGGGAAATTCGCCAAAAGTGGTATTTCTTGAAGCTGAAACAGTACTTTCACCAATCAGAAACTTATAAAATTATCCGAACAAGATTTTATTCTTGGTGAAAGGGGGACTGAAAAAAAATTGCAGTGAATTATCCAACTGTGGAATACCTTGTTGTGAGAGATGTTCACATGTAGAAGGCAATCTACAGCTCTGCGTGTTCTGCCATTTCATACATTTAAGTATGGGAGAGCCAAATCCAAGGCAAATATTGGCAATTTTGTAGCTGGTTTTGTGAGCTTATATACTGGATTTGGCACACGCACATAGACACACATATGTACATATATTTATGGTATTATGTCTTAGTTTACGTCATTTCTTGCCTCTGTAAGGTGATAAGAAACAACACAGCACATTTGGTGCTGGTCCATGACATCACTGAGATTCTTATCAGGAAATTAGTCACAGCCCATATAATGTATCTTACCTGTATGTACATACAGGTATGAACATACAAACTTATGTGTGTTTATTTGTTTAATATCATAGAGACAAATATATGCCAGCCTTTGGGCAGCGATTGTCATTGAGGGGTCCGAGCCCCTGTACCTCACACGAGTATTGTCCCTACACCAACCCTTTGTGTTTTTTTATTAGTAATAGGTTAAGAAGGAAATTTTTTATTTTTGGAAACTTCGGAAATTTTTTTTTTACCTATCTGTCCGGAGGAAACTTTTATTTCAAACATAGATGTGTATTTCTTCAGTATTCATAGGCAGACAGCAGTTATGACATTTGGGTCGGAGCTAAGTACCAGTCAAGTTTTCTCAAAATCTATCTTCCAAAGATGTATCTTATCCCCCCACCTAGTGGCAGAATTAAGAAAAATGGTTGGGTCAGCAAATAACCAAAAAGGTTTCATGTAAGAATGACTGCTTACCGTGAGCAGAATGAGTGAACATTTTTTTGAAAACCTGTGCGGGTAAAGTACCCTTCTTCTCCAAAATGGTGCTAAAACGAGTGTCCTTCCTACAAGAAATTATGCTTTTATGTGGTTTTCATACTAAGTATTACTCATATCTGCCCTTTGTATACAATTATTTTTAGTAAAAATCTCTGGGGCGAAAAAGGCTGTTCTAAGGGGAATAGGCCCCCAGCACCCCATTAAAACTGTCCATGTCAGTATTTGTCCATGTTTTAAAGACTATAATTGACAAATTGTGCTCAATATAAGTTTACATTATTATTTTGCAAGACTTACTATAGGTAGATAGTGATTTTGAAATATGATTATACTATTAAACCCTAAGGATGTGAATCAAATGAAAGGAAATATTTGAGAAATTAAATATTTATAAAAGTTTGACTAATCCCTACTAACCCAAATACTGCTGAGCAGTTTATGTTACATGCCCTAAAGATTCTACATCGTATTATGGGGTATAAAGTACAATGGGCTAAGCAGTTCGAATTTCAGTGCTTGGCTATGTAGTATAAGCTTCACTGTGTTTAAGTAGTGCTTAGGCACTGCAAATGGGCTGCATATAGCTTAACTGCAGTTAATTATGTCACATTTTCAATCACTCCGTTTACAATAGTTGACTATTTGTCTCTCAATCAATCTGCACAAATAATACGTAAACAGGTGGACAGCCAACCCCTCCATCAATCCAATCACAGGGACAGGCAACTGATGAAAATATTGCATGTGGTTTCATTAGCTGTGTCATGTAACTTATTTATAAGTAGGTACTTATAGTTCCTTGATTTTATCAGTTGCACAATGTAACTACTCTACTTGAGAACAAAATTTTGCAGTGAGATGCACTGTATGTTTCATAGCACACAGAAGCACATATACTGATCCAGTGAAAATGAGTAAATGACCTGTGTTGACTTAAGCTATTAATCACAACTTCTGTGTTTACGTTTGTGAATGCAATATCTATTGTGTAGCACTACTTTTGCATCCTAGCTGGGAGACAATTTTTTTATTGGAACAGAAAGACATTCCATACTGCAGAAAAGAATGTCAAATAATTAAAATAACAAAGCCCCTTTGTATGTTTTTTTGTAGGAATAAAACGTGGTCACCCTTCCATCTGCAGCTGACACCGTATACAATGTTGGGGTGGTATGCACAGTATGTCATTCAAATTTTTTACCTTCTTGGCCAACAATACGATTTATGATGCCCATATTTCGTGTTCCACATTGGTCAGACGATGGTAGAGATACTGGAATGGATGTAGTTGACTGCGACGATGTATTTTGTTCCAATGGCGAAGTTGACTCTGACCAAACAGTTGACTGGGATGAAGATTCTGCTACTGGAATACTTCCACCTGTTTCTGGAGTATTACCTCCCACTATATCGGTTGGGTAACAGCAAATTTCTTGTGTACCACAAAGTGGTATTCTAGAACAGTACAAGCCATGCAGAATTCAAGTGAGAACAAAGCCTTTTACGATAATAATAAATTTTAAAAAACTCTAAAAAAGTTCCAGAATTTGTTATTAGGCATTTGTATTCAAAATATTTTTGAGAAAAAAACAAATCATTAAATCATATTGTCTAACAAATATTGCTTAATCCGTATAAATATGTTTAAGTTAACCTCCTTTCACTTACTCGAGTGTTCAGTTTAAAAAAATATATTTCTAGGTGAATGTCTCAGTCATAAAAAGAAATATAATTTTCAAATTTAGTTTTTCTAAGTCTCATAGTTTCGCCAGGGCTTTGAAAAATAAGTCAGGATCTGTCCCTTGATAAAAAAAATAGAATTAAATGAATTTATAGCAATTAAGTTGCCCAGAAACAGATTCAACAGACATATACCATGTCTACAATTCAAGGGAAATGAGCCTACTTTGGTTTCCAGTGGATTTTACAATACAGGTGTGAGGGAGATGTAGTATATACCCACAAAACAAGTCCGCATCAATATCCTGAGGTGGATTTATACAAATTCTATATCTATATCACTATAATAAAGGTAAAGGTAATTAAAATTAACAATTTAAAATTCATTCTAAAATTCAATGCACATGCACCAACTATGCCACAAAAAGATCAAATATTAATGTTTTATTCTTTCCACCAAATAACAAATTCAGCAATGTTACCAGTTCTTACATATATGTCAGCAAAAGTCCTCTGGGCTATCAAAAGCCAAAGCACTTCAGAGCATATACATATGTACAGTATACATAAAAGAACATCTTCACACAGCGATACAGGTGAAAAATTTATGGGAATGGAAAATGTAATATATGGGAAATAGAAAAACTTCGAATTTAATCGAAAGTAACATAATAGGTACTGTGGGTGTGTGTGTAGATGTACAAGACACCACACAACTGCAGAAGATGGAGCATGTTCTTCTCATATAAGTGTAGATGAGTGAGCCTTGTTCGGTATGAAATTTGGCAGTACAGACAAAATGTAAAGCCATGAGCGTAAAAAGGTAGTTTGTGGACTATAAGTCCACTGGCCAACTAGGTAATCAACGAGTGTGTAATAACACTTGTTTGTGAACAATCACCCATCGCCATAAGTACCATTTTTTAAATGTTTTAATGGGAAAAATTTGAGTGGGACAAAAATTCTTGGGTAAATAATAATTAAGTCCATTTTACACAGCCAAAAGTGTGAAGTTTTTATAAACTGGACTTTGAATTTGATAAGTGTGATACTAATTCATTGAGCTCATTTAATTATTAGGGGCAGAACTTCAAAAAAATTTATTTCCTAAAAAGTTTCAAATTTCAGTAATATACCAGATCAGTCCTTCTTTAAAAAACATAATATGCAGGAAAACCTCTAACCCAACAATATATTCTCTGGAAATTCTACAAAATATATTTTTAGTATGGCAAATTAAAGGACTTTAATCAAACAGTGTATTATGTAGGAAAACATCTTGTGCGAGAACATTATAATAGTGTTCTATAGTATTTGTATCCTCATAGACAAACAACGTTGTACAGCAAAAATGCCACATTGAAGAATGAAAAAATGAAACAGAATAAACAAAATTGGAGTCACTTATCTACATTTTGTAACTGGTACATGTATACAGTCACAAAATTTATTTAAGGAATCTTCCTTTCAAAGATAACTCGAATTCTATTGTACAAATTTATTAATTTTAAACCACCAGAGTGTTAGGATGATTAATTTAGTAAAAGATTAATTTAAATTATTCAGTGGTTACAGAGTCAACTTGTGACAAAATACAGTTTCATTCTTACATTTAAGTAGGTTTATATATTTACAAGCCCTAAAGCGCAACTCCGCAACACTTTGGCTTGTACAGACCTGAATTTTTTCTGGCATACCTATTTGAATCTAAAGTCAAAGCAGTCGCCTTCTGGTGGCAAATTGGTTAAATTTTGTTCAAATCCTATGATTATAATGATAAGTATTCAATCAAATAGAAGAATATAAACAGAATTTCAGCGATATCTCGAGAAATAATAGTACGATTTCAACCAAAATTTCAGGGAATCTTCAGATAACCTATGTGGATATCTTCTAAAAATTTCAGCTTCCTACTACTTACAGTTTTTGTGTAATATACTTTCAATAACTTTAATTTTTTATATTTTCAATGTTAAAAAACTGCTTATTATCCTGAAAGTAGCAGTGCCAGTGGCGCACTCTTGTGAATGCTTTACATCCCAATTAATAGGTATACGGAAATTCCATCTCACTCACTCATAATCATCATCACCGCTAATATATATATGTAAGAATATGTATTCACATTCTTAAAATAACCACAGTTTCTGTCTGTGTTTCGCACTCTCTGATATAGTGAGTTGCAGAGATCTCTCATATATATATTAGATTTGTATTATATTCATCTATTGATGGATTTTAAGTATGGAAAGATGAAAGATGTGTCTACATGATTCTTCATTATTTTCTAAAGAGCTTACAAATCCATCAATACATGCCAAGCTAGTGGGATGATCTTGAGGAAGACGGAATGCTAATTAGTAAACGATCAGCTCAGTTCTTTCCCTAGTGCAGCTCCCCCTCGAAGAATGGGGATGTAAGAATATGTATTCACATTCTTAAAATAACCACAGTTTCTGTCTGTGTTTTGCACTCTCTGATATAGTGAGTTGCAGAGATCTCTCATATATATATTAGATTTGTATTATATTCATCTATTGATGGATTTTAAGTATGGAAAGATGAAAGATGTGACTACATGATTCTTCATTATTTTCTAAAGAGCTTACAAATCCATCAATACATGCCAAGCTAGTGGGATGATCTTGAGGAAGACGGAATGCTAATTAGTAAACGATCAGCTCAGTTCTTTCCCTAGTGCGGCTCCCCCTCGAAGAATGGGGATGTAAGAATATGTATTCACATTCTTAAAATAACCACAGTTTCTGTCTGTGTTTTGCACTCTCTGATATAGTGAGTTGCAGAGATCTCTCATATATATATTAGATTTGTATTATATTCATCTATTGATGGATTTTAAGTATGGAAAGATGAAAGATGTGTCTACATGATTCTTCATTATTTTCTAAAGAGCTTACATATATATATATATATATGTCATATGTTCCAATTCCTTCAAACTCATATCTGTAGTTATGATCTACACTAGCGCTGTGCTTCGCCATTTCATATTTTATTGGAATAATGTATTTCAGTTGATCGTTAATATAATTTTGCAACTGTTTGTATTGAGTTCTTCTTTTCTTCAACGATCCTCGCACTTCCTCACATCAAATTTTGTTGTTGCAAAGAAAGATCCAAAGGTTTTTTTTTTCTTGTCTGTGCGTGGCTATGTGGGTAGTGGCATATGCGCAAATAATTGGCAAAATAATATCAGAGAAATAATTTTGTGAAATATTTTTCACAAACAAATTAACAGCTTGTAGTTAATTATTATAGTGATATACATATAATATTAACATAAAATAAAAATTAAGTTAAAATGGGAAAATGGTACCATTTGTTTTCTTTTCTCATGAAATGGACAATTTTCACTGTCCCCACCCTAATCCCTAACCCCCTCCAGGAGATCACTTTTAATATCCCATTTGTAAGTAAACTGGGTAAAAAACTGACAACTAGTACCTATTAAAACATTTTTTTGTTGAAAAAATTAGAGACCCCTGCAATAATGCGTATTTTTTTCTTAGTGTTACTTTTTGTTGCTCTCTTTTCCTTATCCCCTCTCTTCACAGCGATAGACAACATTCACTCATTCGGGTAACTTTTCTCATACTTATATTAATTCTGAATAGGTAACTATATACTTAGTTTTAATACTTTTTATGTTGAGTTTTGCATTCTATTTTTACCTGACATCTATGTTTCCAGCCCCCGAAACTGGATCCGTCGAATTTAAGCATCTACTTTGAGGAACACATAGACATGCGTTTGGACTCACAACTGTGCTCCCTGTTGGTGATACGAATGCAAAAGGATCAGTGGTTGACGTATTCTGGAAGCTACCGCTAGATGACCCACTCAAAGGGGATGTCGTCGTTGGAAGAAATGAGTTCGGCGGCACTGTAGATTGGTTTGAACTGTCTGAGCCGCCTAAATCGGGATAAGGAAGAAGACAACAGACTTGCGTTTGAATCGAACATTGAACACCGCTGTGATCAGAAAACAAAGTAAAACAAAAATAAATTAAGCAGGTATAATTTGAAGACATTTATATGTGACTAAACATTTTTTATTAACATTGGTATGTTTTAATCGTTTTGAATAAACATATTCGCGGGCTGGTGAAAATTCTAATGAAAATCAGTTTTGTACGCCTTGACTCTGCAGATGAAGGGTTCAAGTAATTTACATGATACAAAATTTCAAGTCAATTGTTCTCCACCTGTATATATCTACCTCGCTGGTAACAAAAACTGTGGCAAATAGAAATCAGATTCTGTTTTAACTAACTTACATTTTGAAATTCATTTTTTTCCAAGGACCTAATAATGTTTTAGAAGTTAATTATGATATAATTGCGAAAAGTAGATAATTTTGGTAGGCATGAGTGTGATTTTTGCAACATGAGTCGAAGCGCGAATGATAGAAATCACATGTGTATCAGTCACCTAATTTGCGCGCGTATAATACGTTATTTTTTGCAACATCAACTCACTCCTCTTTCTCCTAAGGTATTCATTCAAAAAATTTTTTTTAGCACTGAATAGAAATTAATTTTTGTTTTCTTAAAGAAAAAATTTCGGCAACTGGTCCCAACCAAATAACCCCCTCTTACATTCACCTATTCCTCAAAAAAATTAAGACATCTCACCCTCCAAAAAAAAGTCACATATAGGAAACAAATAAATTTTACTATAATGTGATTATTGATTAAAATATCTTTACCCAAGTACTAATTTAAAAAAAAAAAAAAAAAAAAAAAAAAACCTGTTTTACAAAAAATTAAGCAGTGCAAGAAAGTCAACTTACAATGGCAAATGGACGAAATTGTGTTACAATTTCTTAACTTTCCTTCTGTAAAAGAGGACAAAATGTACTTTTTAGGTCAAGGTTTTAAAAAAATTTTTTCTAAAGGGTAAAGTTATTGCTTTTAGTTTAAATAAACTTTCAGAAAATACCTTCCTACCTACGTATTCAAAAAATAAAAAATTCACAAGTTTCCCACTTTGTAAAAACAAGAGAAAGGCATTGACAATGAATAAAAATTTAAAAAAATAAAGTGCCATTCTTTTTTTTGTTTTCTTCCAGTTTTGTATTCGATCTGTAAACAAAAAATTAACTTACTATCTCCATTTTATTTTGCATTACGTACCAGTTTCTCCCTTCACTTTTTTTACCATCATTATCTACTCCTTCTCTTACTCTTCACATATAAAACATAGGTAAAAATCGAGTGGAAGCCACTTCTTCATAAACCAACTTTAGAAGTATTTTCAATGCTAAATATAAAAAATTCTTGAAATCTGTTTAGAGATATTAAGTGTAATATGAATGCGAAGCACCTAGCAACCTATTTTCCTTTAATAAAACTAGAGAAAAGTATAATTTTGGTTTCTGATGAAAGTATAAGTACCTACATAACATATAAGTACCTACAAATATATCATGGAAATGCAAACAATGAAAAATCTTTTTTTTTCTTACAAATGTCACAATAGCTTGAATAAAATAGAGTATTTTATACCACTGGTTTCTGGGCTCATACATGACACAAGGTGAAACAAATCACATCACATGGTAAAGTACATATCTAACAACATTGTATTTATTCGTCATTCTTACAGTCATGTATTTTTGATTGTTATCACGATTAAAATTGAAAAAGAGTGTAAGAAAATTTACCAAAAATTTGATGATTGTGGTTCTAATTGATAAGTTTTAATTTTTGTCTTCAGTTGTACGTTCATATTCCCTTTAAGTAAATAATTAATTGTACCAAATTTATTTTTCAGAAGAAAGTGATTATCTACAAAAATTAAAAAAAAAGAGAAGTAAAAGTTGGTGTAGGGTATTATGGAACCTTTTTTCCACTGTACCATAGACCATTAATTTATTTCAAAATTAAACTCAAAAGTGTAGTTACAAAAGTGTTAAAAATTTTTTAAATAATAAGTAAATGATAATTCTTTTCAACTTTCACAGATTAATGTTGGAGGTCATTGTACAACACCCTTTCAACCATGGTATAACGAAGTGTTGTGCTATAATCAAAAAATACCCAAGAGCATTTTTGAAACATTTTTTCTGATGAAATGGAGTATAGTATAATTTTTTGCATTTTTCATAGAGTTGCTATGTGTAAAATGTGTATTGAATAACTTCTAGGGAGAACCCAATGCTGCTTTGTAGCAAGACCTACGTAAACCATAATGTGTCCGAATTATCACTAAATCAGGTTCAAAATGAAGAAAAAAAATTATTGAGAGTTAGACTGAAACTGAAATATATGTATAGCGAAATATATCTATAACTATGATCACGTGACAGCGTTACAGAAGTGGCTTTTATATAATATAAGATAAATAAATTATTTTTTTCTTCCACTTTCCCAGATTAGGAGTGCAAACCGTGGTACAACACCCATTTTTGAAAAATTTTCTTGGACACATGAATTAAATTTTTGGGCATTTTATATCAGTGTCATTTTGGCAGAAGTTCGTACTTCATATTGAACCTTATTCAATTTTTTTGGTCAATTTGATGTTGAGTAATGAAGGAAAAATCAATTTGGTGTCCATGGTACAACACTCTCCCCTACAGGAATTACGAAAAAAATTATGATTTTGAATTTCATATCGCATTATGCGAGTTGACTTGTGCAGATAGCATATGGTTATATAGTGCGACCAGCATACAACGAAACTTCTAGAGGACTTGCTTTTTGCTTAGCATCCTATCTCCAAAATTCGTCACTCAAATGTAATTTGAGAAAATGGCGCGTTTGATTTTGCCACGCAAAGTAACTGAGTTCTACACAGTGGCGCTAACTAGGTAAAATCATTAAGGGGGGGTTGAAATCAAAATGTGAAAACCATTTTTATTCGCGTTCAATTTGAGTAGCGAATTATTGATTATTTAACACCAAAATAAAGTATATAAATAGGCATTAAAATGAACAAAATTATTGGGAGTGACCGGGCCCCCTCAATAAAGCCAAGCCAGTGCTTATGATTCTAGATAATCAGAAGTGTGGAAATTATTGTTAGTCACAATTACGTCATTATCATACAGTGTGCCACGAGTGTAATTGATGTTACAAAATGGTGACACCTTGCGTGTCATTATTGAAACCCTCTAAAGAACACATTCTGTTTAGCCCAGCTGTGGAATTTCTGTATATAGTGACATACGTGTAATATATTTTGTAAAGCGCTAATAATAAATTTGTGATACTGCTTTCAGTAGAAGTAGGCCTATCATATTCATAAAACGTTAGATCCTACGTGTGTCCTTATTTCAGCATCTTGTCATTAGACCGTAGCATCCATGAGACCCATTGTTTTCTCTCAATGTTTAGTAATTTCGTAACCTCTTTGTGGCTATCGTGTGTCACATGTGAGTCAGTTCTACGATTGTTTCTTGGTACCCACAGAATTATAAGCATTATTGTCGTTTCTCTTGTATCTATGTTTCAAGTACCGAAGAAGCTGACTTTTGGCATTTGAACTCCAACTGGGTCACAGATAATGTTTATGTAACTCTACTGCGATCCAACTGCGACAGATATGCAACATAAATCAGGTTTGTATCATTGTGACGTAATTATTGATAAAATATAACCGTATTGTGGTACAACCATAAATTAGTCAGAGTTTTCTCCAAGGAAACACGTGTACCATCTAAATCACGTCGTAATTTCTTATGATTCTCAAACGTGACGTCCTTGTAGTGGTGGTCCTATTGGGTACACTCCGTATACGCCTTGTACTCTCATGTTTTTATTGAAAAATTATGGGTAAGTATACTGAGTATACTATGAAACAATTCGTACAAAGATAAAATATTGTTTAAAAAATAATAAAATTGATTTATTTAATTCTTTTTTTACAAAATTTAGTTTATTTTGTGCAAAAAATATGAAAAAATGTAATACAAATTTTCTCATCATTGACGCTCCTTCCCTTAGCCACCCGTTAACCAAAAGAAAAAATAAAATATTTAGGCCATGGTCAGGAGTTCAAAAGTTTAGTATAGGTGCCTAGCCTACCTTAAAAAAAAAATTAATAGGAACGTGGCTGCATCTTTGCATAGGTACGTCACAAACATGATTTATGTCGTTTAATTGGTACATTTACTCTGATTTTATTACTTTGCCAACGAAGTAGCTGCTCCAAAAACATTACATAATAATTTGCGACGCAGACATTTCTTTCCTTCTTCACTCTTCTCTGGCTACTTAGCACCTAATTCCTTGTTACAAAATACACCTAATTTCGGAATTGGTTATTTCCTTCTCTTTACATTCAGGTGCAAAAACTGAGATCTTTTGCCAATGAAAATTAATTTATGCGTACTGTTAAAATATACAACAAATTTCATTATGAACTAAATTAATATTTGTTGCCTTATAGGTAGTACTTCGTCACAGTGCGCCATAAATTGTGAATTTAGAAAGAATCCATCTCACTGATTTGCGTAGGAATAATTCCAGGATATTCAACCCAAATTTTACTGTAAACATTTAAAAATTTTTTATAACTAGATAAATTTGTTCATTGCAACACTTTCCTCATTTATTGTTGTAAAAACAAAAGTAGGTAGCCATTATTAAAGTGGCGAGGTTATATAGAATGGTCAAGGTTCTTCTAAAACATCGTTTCTGAAACTAGGGGTCGTAGTCGGTAATAAAAAAAATCGAACACTATGTTTTTGTAAGGTACGAAAAAATAACTTTTTATTAAGTAAATTATAAATTAACTATTTATTAGGTAATAATAATCGAAATTTAGATAGATGAAGTTGTGACAAGTTTAAACGGGAAAAAATAATTTTACTCGGTGGACAGAGATGGTTTACATATATTATTATAGGTACCTACTGAGTGAAGATAATAGAAAAATGACCTTCAACGAAAATACGTAGCGAATATAGTGGTAAGTAAATGTCAACCGTTTTAATAATTGTTTCGGGCTAAATAAATGAAATGTTCAAATAGAATTAATTAACTATTTCTGGTAAAAAAAAAAAAAAAAATCACCTTTTTTGAGATAGAAAAAAGGGAAAAATTTATATAGGTATTGTTATTAGAAAGGGAAGAATTTGATTTCTAAGTGAAAAATCTCGGAAAGAATGTTCCTTTAAAAAAATACACGTGTACTCGCGAAATCCCATTTACAGAATGTGGAATATTTCGGGAGGAACTTGCAACTGCTAATGAAATGTCGATTTCCATCTTTCACTGCTGATACTTTCGAACTTGTCACTTGTTGGTTCTAGGTATGTATACCAGATTTAGGGTGTTGTGGAGTTATTCATTTTATTTTTGGACTTTTTAGATGGTTGCAACACTACACTCTTTACTGGGAAACTACTATTTCACTGATGAAATGTGTGCTCACCGGTATTCCAGAAATTTTAAAAATGTTTTTTTACTGTCATTTTGGACAATTCTTAGTTATAAATTATATTTTAGGTGTATAAAATGCAGTAATTTGTGCATGTAAAATGTGTATATTTTGTTTTATTTTTTTATGCAATAGGTACTAATGAATTTGGTAATTTTGAAACTGATAAGATGATAACTGTGAGTCATGTCTTGAAATAATACTATTTTTCTTTACTACCAAGTATGCCCATACGGGTGATGAGAGACGAGTCACCATTTCAAGTTTTTGAAAAAATCATCTGCGGGTTCTTCCTTATTCCCAAATGTAAACAAACTAACTCAAAATGGTAGCTATCATCTCTTATCATCCTCATGCACATACCTGGTGGTGATATACCAGTTCCACCCAATCACCTAATAAATTACTACGCTAGTCCAAAGAGTGTTGCCAATTCTGCACAAAGTGAAATACCAGTTCTATGCAAGGAACTTGGTGCCTCTTTCCAAGTAATTAATTTTATTTCTAATTTACTGATATGTTTAATTTAATTTAAATTTTGGACGTGTATTTTTATTTTTATTTTTTGAAAGTCAACTACCTCACCTAACCTTCCTCATATGATAATAACTCGAAGAAATGAAAATAAGTCGAACAGCACTGACCTAAAGAAAATATCTTTTCCACTTAAAATTGGCATTCAGGAAATTTGGTATTTTTACTTTCACTTGAAATTAGTACAACCTTTACCCATAAATATCTACACTATATATAACCTAGATACCTAACTTGCTGCTTTCACTATGTTGAGCATTCACCCTAATGAAGTGTTGAGATGTTGCGTCGATCCTCTGGCCTGTCAGTAAAAAAACAGATTTCTTATACAGAAAATGCTATATTCAAATAAGTGCTGTAAGTTTATTAATGCATGTTCTGATGTCATATTTCACGTGAATGTTCTATCAGTCTTCAAGATTGAAACAGGATACTAAAAATTATTTTTACAGGGCAAAAAAATGAATTTTCTTGTAATTTTTAATAAAGTCTTTTATATTTGCACATTAAATTGAGTGTGTATAAGTGTGATAAATATAAATGGGTACATTTGTGTGGGTAAAGTGCCTACAGATATGGTGCGGCGCTGTAAAGAAAAAAGAAGATGGTTGAAAATGGGCAAGTTAGGTATCTAGGTTAAGTATATATATAGTGAAGATATCTGTGCCTATATTTAGTGGTAAAGCCAAAGAGCCTTAGGAACACTTAAAATATTCTAAAATGTTGGCTCTCGAAGTATCTATATTCACCAATATTTGAAAATAGTTGTTTTTCAGAACAACGTTCCACAGCAAAACCGTTTCGCACCATTTTTCTAATCGTCGATGACGACAATATAGGCCATATTCTTCGTCGTCATTTGTATTCACCTAAAACACTAAATGCATTTAGCTAAGTTAATTCACTTAAGTGACCACCTAAAACAGACTTAAGTTTTCCCCTTAATATTCAAACTCGATTGGAAAAAATGACGTTTTAAAAATACCAAAACAATTAAATACCTACCCTTATTTTTTTCTCTTAAGTAGGTAGTACTAAGTGAAGTGAACGACTAAGAATATTGCCCATTAGCTCGAAAAATTTCAACAGATGGAAAATTTTGAATTTCAATTTTTCATTTGCTTCGTAAATTTCAATAATGTACGAAAGGTCAGAAAATTTTAATCTCAAGATAACGAAAATTATTTTGTAGATTCGACGGATATTCGTACTTTCAACCTGTTCATAGTCACTGTTGATAAAATTATGTTGAAAGAGTAAAATAAAAACGCAGTGTAGGTATAATTCGATAACTACGTAGTACGTACCTACATGTATACACTTTTTGCTCGTCTCTAAATACTTAATTTAAAAAAAAGAAGAGACTTCATTGGAAAAACCTTTCTAGAAATTTATGCTTTTGGATTAAAATAGGTACCTATAACTAAATTAGATATCTTTGAAAATTATTAGCCTATTTCTTAGCCTAATGTTGTTTGAAGCGACTGGTTAAAACTCAAAACGTAGATAATGTTAATTACTGTATTTTTCATTACACGTGTTCTGAATTTTGATAGATCGAAAACTGCATTTCAGTTTATTCTAAAAATGAATTTGAAAAAAAAAAAAAAAAAAAAAACTTTCTGCATCGTAACTCTTAAGTTCAGTTACGAGTGCAATTTTAATAACGCAGTTGTTTTTTTGTTTTCGCTGGAACACCCGCTGGATGGATGGTATTTTGAACTGATCGACCAGAGTGCCATATCAGACCATATTATACCATAATGCATTTTATTATCGCATTCAAATCTGTTCAGAATTTTTTTACCGTGAGGCTATTAAATTTATTCATCTTCGAGTAAAAAACTGTCGTTAATCGCCCTACCTGAATGAAGCCTATTTTTTTCCAAATGTATTGATGGGGGAAAAAAATCGATTTTTTTTCTCACTTTTTGGGGTACTAAAGGTTCAGCACCCAACCACGGCCCCATTCGAAAAGTTTTGTTTTAATATTTTCGATTTCATAATATTACGATCTATTGTTCGCGTCGCTTATATTTTTACCTAAGTTTTCTCACATACGAGTAAGATATCCAAGTCGTAGAAGCGGAGGTGTGCCAGCCATACTCGTGTGTATTTTGTAATCGTCGAATGTTCATGGTTGGGTGAATTACCCTACCTCCGTGTTCGAGTTATACCTATGCCATCGCTCTGGTACATGTGCTTGGCAATCAAACAACGTGCAGAATTTCGAGCTTGTGGTTATAATAAATAAGATGAGGGTTCATGAAAAACAGGTTCTAGAAGTACGGATAAGCATCGGAATTGTTTTGAACTTGAAAATTGTATATTCTTTGAGGATGACTTCCTAGCAGCCATAAATTCATTATTTTTATATGGTTGCGTTTACTGTCATAAAGTTTGAAAAAATCAATTTTAGGTTCCAAAACATTTACTCACCTATAGGTATCTACGACGAAAACAGTATTTAAACTGAAAAAGGATACAGACCTAAATGTAGACTCTCTTCACTAATGTAGGTATAATTATATCGGTGTGTATTTTATGAAAATAAAAAAATAAAAAAAAGATGTGCAGGCTATCAAGTCATAGAAAATAGTACCGAGTTGCGTTATCGATGAAAATAATACCTAAAGGCTAATGGTACAGGCTTTTATCATAAAAAAATAATCCACCTCACCTATCCTCTCACTCTACCTGGAAGTATGAGATAGATGCCTCCTTTTATTTAGAAAATATAACCCATCTCATCTATCCTCTCACTTGAAGTACCTAACGGCAAAAGATAAATTCATTTTTTAATAGCAAAATAATGTTTCGTGATAAAACAGAATGTTTCTGGTATTAATAGGATGGCTTGTTGATTTTTTTCTGTTTTGTAATGTTACTAAACTATTCTTATTTTGCCATCCTTACTTCATAACGTGGTAATGTTATTTTGAATTTTGGTTCTTTCAAGTTAATGTTTAGTAATCTTACCACAAATTCGGAAGTCCAACAAAAGTGTCTCGCTCTGGTGACAGAAATTAAAAGTGCTGAAAGAGTAATTATGTATAGTAGTGTCCATTTTTCAAAATTTTTCTATCGATTCAATCGAAAAGAAAATAATCGATCTGATCGATAATCGACTGTTGAAAAATTGAAAATTTCACCTGGAAAATTGAAAACTGAATTTTAAATCCACAAAAATACCTATTTTTTCAATTAATTTCTTAAAAAATCAAAAAAAAAAAAAATCAAAAATCAATTTTACCAAAATTGTTTGATTGATTAAAAGTGATCAAAATTCTGAAAACTGAAAAAAACTGATTTTTTTCAAGGTCCGATTTCATCGATTATCGATTGATCGAAAAATAATCAACACCACTAATCATGTACGTTTGATGACTCTTTTTAAGCACAAAACAGGCATTTTTGAAACTAAATAGTTAATGTGAGCTGTGTATTTTTGATAACTAAAACATGATTTTGTTTTATTATTGTTATTAGTATATGATAAAACTGACTGTTGTACAAAAAATAACATTAGAAGGAAGATATGGACGATGCTTCTTTCCTTGTGGGAAATAGGTAAACAATCTCCATGAACACCCTTTTAGAAGTGATAGCACTTGATAAGCATCAGCGCTCTACCTTCACTGGACATCCCAATTCAAAAGGGAGCAAAATATGTGAGAATTTTTTGACAATTATAAAATTTTCATGTCTCTTTACTCCCAATTCCTTAACCTAAATGTACATCTTATAAGCTGGTTTTTAGGGTTTTTAAACAAAGTGGTTAAAAATACTATTAAAATCACTTCTTTTTCAACTCTGTGGGGACATCACTCGTATGAGGTAATAGAGGCTTGCACCCCTCGATGACAGTTGCCACCCAAAGGCTGGCAATAATCGTCTATATGACGTAAAACACAAACACACTGGTGCGTTTGTATGTTTGTACCTGTAAGTATGTACAGGTAAGATACATTGCACGGGCCGAGATCAATTACCTGATAACAATCTCGGTGATGTCACGGCCTGGTACCAAACGTCCTGTGTCATTTCTTATCACCTCAACGGAGGCAAGAAACGACGGTAACGTATGACATAATTATGTACATGTACGTATGCATGTGTGTCTGTGTGCGTGTGCCAAATTCGGTATATAAACTCTCGAAACTGGCTACAAAATCACTAGTGTTTGCCGAGGATTTGGCTCTCCCGTACTTTACAATACAAAGTGGCAGAACACGCAAACTCTGTTGAAGACCTTCTTGTGTGAATACTTCTCAGGACAAGGTATTCCACAAACTCCTTTAGTACTTTTTTTTTTGGGGGGGGGGGGTTTGAACAAAGAGCTAATCTATTTAATTTCCACTGTTATTGTTCGGAGCACTAATGTGGGATACATTTATATGATAAATGATAATGAATAAACAATGAATTAACGATGAATAAATGATTAATTATTATTTATTCATTTTTTTATTAAATGTTTGAATTGTCAAAAATATATTTTATGAGATTATCGATACAGACTGATATTTGGCCACGTCATATGCAACATAATTTAACGATAGGTATAGCTTGTTTACTTTTCTATCAGCGAATTGAAAAAATCATTCACTTGCGCTGACCTGATAGCTATGTGGCATCTGCAAACACACTTTGTAACTAGCAGGTGTACTTGAGCACTTTCAGTCAACTATAAGTTAAGCTTTTACTGTGACTGTATTCTGCATATATTACGTATAAACTGAAAGAAGCACTCAAACAATTTTCTGCAAAGATGATGAAACAAATTTGTATTTCAATGATAAATGGGATTAATGGCCGAATACCTTTCTGATAATTCTTTCAAGTTAATAAAGACTTCGTTCAAAACTAAAATTGGATTGTATTTTTATAGTTGACCAGTTATATCCTATTAAAATATAGGAAATTTGAAATATCAACATGCACCATAATTTGTTTCTACTTTCCCATAGGTATTTGAACAGAATTTCAGCGATATTCTGAAATCCATATAAACAATTAAGCAGAAATTAGGCTCAGGTATCAAGATACGTATTCTCTGAAAATTTGGTCACACCTGAACATTCAGTTTTCGAGATATCACTGCAATTTCTCAACTAGATTGAATTCACATTATTTAAATCATTTATTAATCTTTCCAAACAGAATTTCAGCAATATCTCAAGAAGTAAACACGCAATTGAGCTGAAATTTTCCCAAAATATTCAAATATGTTGGCAGAAGATTCTATGAATATATTTCTTTGAAATTGTACGTTTAATTTTAAATATACTGTTGAAATTTTGTTGGAATAGGATAAGGGTTTGTAAGATCGCGCATCTAGTGGTTAATTTACAATATCTTCATTAAATATTGTCACAATTATTCAATTTTTGGATATGTTACAGGCCAAACCCATGGCTATAACTTACTCAAAACACAACCTTTGATCACAACTACAACCAAAGATACAACATTTTTTGTGGGACCATTCAAAAATGAGACCTCAAAAAATGTGTCTGTAAGATTGCACATTGGCATTCCTAAGATCACGCACCTCTAAAAAACACCAATTTATGAGAAAGTGAAAATGAAAATATATTTTTACTTTAATAAATCGTTACATATATTGCAAGTATATTGTTTTACTTTTCGATTAACACCAGCACAAGCCATGTAAGCCCATTTACCACAGCCTGGTCCTTGGCATTTGATCCATTTTTCTCTTGTGCTTGACCATGAATATAGTTCATTGTAGAAAATACATGGGGGATTGGTTTTATCGTCAGAACTGACAGTGTCACCACCATCCCCATCACTGTAATTTGGTTTTTTACCTTGGAACAAATTATCAAAATTAAATTACGCACCTACTCCATCGAAAATAAAAACTTAATTTGAATGGGTTGAACTTATACCTGATACTTTATGTGGAGGACAGATTTTTTTTTGTTTCCTTTTAGGTTTAATAGTGAGTGAATTGTCAACATTTTTGGCCTCTGTTGTTCTTATCCTTTTCAGATGTGTTCTTAATGTGGATTCAGGCATGTTCAAACTCTTAGCAACACTCCTGAGACGAATCCTTTGAAAATTCTATCGGCAGCCAAATTCAATAATTTAACAGTAAGTTCATAACACGTTTTTCTTGAAGCATTATATTTGCTCCGATAATTGTCCGACATTCCCACTACTGAAAAGAAAAATTAAGATTAAATGAAATGCAACAATACTAATTGATCCATGCGCAATCTTACAGACTCATGATTAAAATTTTTCAAAGCGATTTTTTTCCATCATAAATGCATGTAATGTTAAACTCCATTATACTATCCGAAAGCTTATAGAATACAGTTTCCAACGATATAATGTTACTTACCACTGAAGTCACACAGAAAATGCTAAACACTCCAAAATAATTCGAAAAAATTATAATTTCATTCATTTAAAACTTGAAATTGAAATATCTCTTGAATGGGAAGCAGTATAATCACAGTTTTGGTATCAAAATCCATTATTTTGATAGGGCAGTGTTGCCATATATGCGTAATGACGTATCAGCTGTTCAGTTTGGAGAAATGGACCATGCGTGATCTTAGGAACTGCGCGATCTTACAGATCCTTACCCTACTGCGATTCAAATGACATGGGTTTGATCTAGTTTATGATATATGTTCAGTTCAAAATCAAACTATAAATGTAGGATATTCTCAACTGATATATTTTAATTAATTAAATCACATAATCATGAATTAAATCATTTCTAATTTCTCATCATTCATCTTCTATATTTCCTGTTGAACATCCTTTGAGTACCTATATATGTAATGGAGGGCTGATTCCTATAACATTTCTATGCTGATCACTTTGTTATTAGGATGGAAACAATAAAACATTTGTAGTTGGCTTATGTGCCTTGAAGTTTGTCCCAATAATTTTTGTTAAATTTTGTTTTAATAATATTTGTTGAATTTTATCTTAAAAAATTGGGTTGTACTTTTATTATAATGATAGCTATATTTGATTTACCAAAAATAACAACATCGGGGTGACACCGAGGGAAGCTATTCCGCTACTTTTGAGACAGTTCCAGTTTACAATTGGTGCATTTATCTTACCAGAGTGAAATAGCACTTCTTGGTGTCAACCTGGTGTTGACACCATATGGTAAATAAAACAAACCTAAAGAGTACATCATTTCACATTTTATTCATATTTTAGGCAACTGGTAACAGAAAATAAAAAAATACGCAACTTGTCAACCCTGAAAATGTATCTCCCAAAAAAATCCGAACCTTTTAAAATCTACAGCTCGAAAAAGTTTTTGCAGATTTTTCAACTGAACTACCAAAAGTTTGGAAGTCTATAGTTTATACCTATATATTGTCCGAACACATTTCTGTAGCTACAGAAAGATCGCCCAAACGGATTTCTGTAAAATAAGCTAGAGAAACTTACAAAACATTACAGATTCTATAGTTTCTTTAGTCGCCTCAACAGACTTAATAATAACAGGAATAAAACAAGATTTTTTCTTTTTCAATTACGATAATGGTATTTTTGAAAATTAAAACAGCGTTAATATTGTTGATGGCACTTCCTGTCTTAGGTATTTTGTTTTTATTATTGTTATAATAACGTTACATAAAATTTTTAATAATTCCAATATGTCCAGCACATTATGGTATTGTTACAGTAATGTTACTAATTAAAATATTATTAATTACCATTACCCAAATCATTTCTGATTCTGGTATCTCGCTCCTGTTACCAAGCCTGAGTCCTTCAAGTGGAAAATATGCATTTATTATTTTGTATTTTCATTGAAATTTATATGAAATTACAGGGAAAATGCCAGTAAAACAACTTTTTTAGCCAAAAACCTTAATTCTTTTTTAATTGCCATTCATTTTTCTAATCTCGCTGCTTAAAATTTAAATCTCGTGGGAAAGTTTTTTGTTTAATGTAAAAAAATCCAATGACACCAAGAAGTCTTCTAACGCCCCACCCCTCATTTATCTCAAATTTTATTCAAACCTAGAATTTCTTGGACACTAGGAATAAGTAAATCTTGCACTTTAAAAATTGTTCAATGGTATTCAACTTCGGAGTTCCTCATATTCAGAGATTATTAATAATTCGGTTTCATTTTTAAAACAAATGTGTGATTGACTCTGTTAATCTATTTGAGCCGTTGTTCGGAAAAGACGCCCATGGAAGTTTTTTTTAATTTTAAATTCTTAAAACTTTCCATTTTGATTCTATTTGAATTTCAGCACTCCTTTTTATTATAAAATTTTGGAGCCACTCTTTAATATGATTGGTGCCGTAGAAATTGGAATTCTATTTTAGAAACATTGTTCACTAAAAAATTCTTGATTTTTGAAAACCTGCTTTTATAACGAATTTTTTTATAGCTGAAATTGTTTCTATTTATATTCTAATGCGGCATTCCTTTATTTTATAAACTCTAATCTAAGCTAAGCTAATTTTTTATTTTGTTTGATAGGTAAATTTATCAAGAGAGCTGTAGGGTACCTTACCTATACATAAGTATTTAACAAGTGAATTTTTTGAATTTTCATGGCTTAAAATTTTGTAAGATTGGGTTGAATGATACTCAAGAATGCTGTGATGGGCAGGAAAAGACATAAAAGCCTACTAAAAAAAAACAAGTCTCTATACATACTGACCAATCGCCGGTACCTTGAATTTACTCAATGGAAAAACCATCGAGCCAGTTTAATAAATTGGTTAAAGGTTTTATGAATTTATATTCGTTAGCTTTCTATAACCTCCAAAAGTGCGGATACAAATCTTTGAGGAGCTTAAAAAGAAAATAGGTACCTTCCTACAAAATTCCTAAGTTATGTACGTTTGTTTTATTTTTTGCGAATGTGTAAGGACATATTTTTATTGACACTTTTCTCCGGTTATGAGGAAAAAAAATTGATTTTTTGCGATGTTATCGATAAAATCTTCTTAGCCTATTTTCCAATCATTAATATTATAAAATGTGAATATAATTACTGTACGGACGAGAGTGAGCCATGATTGCGAAATAACCTACACGTACAATATATTGTATTGGTCATAGATTATTCGATCAGAGTAATAAAAGATTAAATTAAAAAAATAGTAGATAACAACGATCTGTATTAGCCTAACCGCAATGATAATTAATAATTGTTTAGTTTTATCAAACGAATTTAGGCATTTTTTAAAGGAGGTAGAGAAGGAGAGTTGAAAAAAAAAAAAAAACAACAAAAAACACACAAGTAGAATCTAAACTATGTCACCGTACCACTTCACCTTATTCAGCTAATGAGCCGCAATATTCTAAATTTAACAACGCTTCAGTAATGTAAAACATTTGTTTGAATATCGTATTTGAGGTCTTTTTAGGAATTTTTCTTCTCTCCAGGTTAGTTTGACACAAATTTAACCATGTTTTGCAGTAGCAATTCGCAAGCAAATATAGATAGTACTAAGGAATTTTTAAATAGAACCACTTTTAAACTAGTTATAATTTATATGCAGTTTCGTAAAATATGCAGAGCCATGAATTACAAACTCGAACGCTGCTATACTCCGCTAGAAAAAGTAGGTTTTCAAAGATATGCCTTGAAATAATCAAATAAAAATTAGGTACCGATGATTAGAAATTATTTTAACCTCAGCTTCTGTCCCAACTTTAAAGTTTTGCCTCTGCCCAATCCTTATAGAGGTTAGGTTCCGCTTCATCCTTCCAGGTCAGCCTCTGCCCCAAACTTTTAAAGGATAGTCCGAAAAACATCCAGAAATTATAAAACTTTAAAATAAAATCATTAAAGAGTAGAAGAAAGGAACCGGAACCAATCAGGGTACAAATATTTCTACTGTGATTTGTACAAAGTAGGAATATGCTGAATAATGGAATTTGTGTATTTGTGGGAACAGTCTAAGGAGGTCACCAAATACCATTAGGCATTACATGGGTAAAATTATTTTTAAAAAAGAGGAAGAATAAATTGCAGGGATATTGTTTCGAAAATAAAATAATTTTATATTTGTGTACGAATATAGTCATGGCCGACTATATATACGTTACAATAGGTAAATAATAGCACAGAAAGTGTATGAGATTTGTGAACATTCAAAACCAACGCTATACAAATCATTTGTGACGTAGCTTTTCAAAAACAGCTCGATTAAGTGCTTAGCCTACTTTTAGTTCACAAAAAAAATTAATAGAAAGCAGATAAAAGTTACCCCAGGGTTGTTAACAATAGTTAAATTGAAGATTAAAACCACTTTGAAATTATATGTAATCAGGTCGAAGACAAAGGTGACCTTAGGGGGCTAAACCCCCTGTATAAATTATATAAAAATACGATTATAATTTTATTTCTCTTGTGTGTGGGTCCATAGTATATAATTATCTCATAATATGTGCATAAAAGCCACTTATGTAACAATATGTTTGTTAGATTTGCCACATCTTTTTACATCTCGCAGCCGCAAGATGCAAGGATGTAACTATTTGTGTGTTTTATTTACAATCTTACAGCCAGGTTGTAAACACAGAGATGTTCGATTTGAATTTTGTTGCAGCTAGTGGTAAAAAAAATTGTATACATCTTTGCATCCGGGTTCGAGCAGTTGTAGGTGGCTGACATCCGTATTCTAGAATGTTTCTTAACGTTAAGTAAGACTTAAGTACTGGTTCAACCAGGTTTATCCTATACTTATACATGGAAGTCACAGATAAAATATTACTTAAGTAGCAAATCTTCACTTAAGTACCATTCTAGAAAATGGGTGTGAAAGGTGAATATGAAGTTTTATTGGATATGTGGATTTCATTATCATTGTTATTACAGTTATCAAAAAATTCAGAAAGTGATGGAAGAACCCGTTTTATTTGTCATCAAAATTTAAATTTACAACTACCTGTAAGTTTTACAACCAGTAAAATTTCTTTGCATCTTTTTACATCTCACATCCCATGGTTGCAAGATACAATTTCAAATCAAACAAACCTATGATTATGTGACCAGTTTTACAGATATATTTGGCTATGTGTTTATTTGATTCAATTTTGACAAATTTATGTAGGTCTGTGTTAATTATTGCTGCCTTAATGCAACATTTGGTACTCTTTAGTAATACATATATAGTAAGCAAAATCACTCAATCCATAATGTCCATAATGCTACAAAAATGAGGAAGAGAAAATTGAAAAAACTTTTACATACCTATCAGAATGGTAATATTTACTCTGGTATTTTGCGAGTGAAAAATAACTCTTATCATTGATGAATGTAATCTCAATGTAAATGAATGTGCCTCGGTGTAAAAAAATTCAGCATCTTTTTACATGAAAGCTCGTTCACTTTTCATTGAGGTAGAGGTTACACTTTCTGAATGAAACGTTTAATTTTCCACAGTGAGGAGGTTGATATTTTGTTGTTTTCTATAATTTTCATGAAAGACTCATTATTATGATAGAATTTTAACATTTTGTTGCTTTCTGATCATTAATTATATAAAATATATCTTCCTCAGCAAGGTTCAAAAGTGAGTTTATATGACTTGGGAATTGTTCACTCGCTGCGCTCATTTTGCAACTTTCCCTCATTTTGCAAACTTCCCTCACATGTGAACACTAACTTTTGAACCTTGGTTTGTAATATGTGTACAATTTTCTCTCTTCTCTTTTTTCCTCACACATTTGTTTCCTCCCACACGTAGGTAAATGAAACAAAAATAAACATTTTAAATGAAATAAATTGCCAACAATACACCTGAATTTAAAAAAATATCCTATCTTTTTCTCTCCTTTTTTCTTATTTTTTTTATTTTTTTATCTTTCTTTGTCTGTTCGAGATACTTACCTTGCAATTTTTTTTTAGATGGACAAAATATCAGCCAATAACTTTTCATACTGGGCATGGATTTTGATTTAGTTCACCATTTATTGAAAGAGAATTTTTTTTTAGAATTAAAACAGTCATCCTGTGTTAGGAAGTTCTCCACTCTTCATAGAAACTGTTATCTTTCAATTCTATCTGAAAATCAAATAGCCTTTTCGAAGAACTATACTTTCCGTTTTTTTCGAAATCGAGCTCTCTATTTTTAAAAAGCACCAAAAATTCCTGACTTTTTTCATTAGTGGACTTGGACTGGCGGGATAGCTAGCCTCAGCCAATCGCCCAGGGTAATATGCTTAGTCAATGGAGTGGGTTTAAATTTATACCAATTAAAAACACAAAACTTGCCTCAGCTACCCGCACACTATATGATTCGCCCCTTTAAAAAAAGAAATATTGAAGCCATCACTGATCCTCAGGATCGGGTGTATACATTATCGATCTGGGTCGGCAATTTGAATCTATTTCTGGTGATGATTTGGATCAGATCTTAGAATATCATTAGGTTAGAAATTTAGATCACTGAAAATTCGTGTTTTTTCAAGTTTTTCAAATTCTACTACCTACCCTATCGAAGGGATGATAAAAATCGAGGGGAAAAATTAAAATTTATTTTTGCGATTTATTTACCAATTGTTTCGAAGTATTATCTAGGTAGGTAAATAATATTCCAACCACCAGTAAAAAAGAACGAACTGATTTGTAGATCTATCGTCCAGATAAGTACCTACCTTTGAAAAACGAAATAACCTAAAAACAACAACAATAACAAAAAAAAATTTATATATATATATATGTGTTGCAAAATTTACCTCGGTGATAATTCCAAAACGTCATTTTGATTGCACAAATAGAACAGCACGCATTGGCATTGCTCTTGGGGTGTGACGCCGTCAGTCCCAAGTCTGGTTGTTATCACCTGACGAGACCCTGTGTTGGTGCTGCTGTTACCTGCGCCCATTCTGGATAAGATTCCATGACTTATTTTTCGATTTTTTGCAGTTGTGTTGACTCTCTGCGAAGACGGACGTGCTGTCGTCCGCGTGGTGGCTGCGAACGTCGAGTACGTTATGGCGCCGAAAAAAATTAAAGACCACAAAACTGATTTCATGGTCGATGAATTACGTTCAGGTGGGTACGTTGTGAATACAGAACGAAAAAATTGGAAAAGAAAAATCCCCCCGTCGGTAAATGCAGTGGAGAAACGAGAGACTGCAGGTAAACCGCAAAAAAAAATAACTAAAGATTATCGATATTATACTTGATCCAGCAACTACGTGTAATTGATGACCATTAATGCACAGCGTACGAAAAAGTTCACGAAACACATAACGTATAATATATTATGTATATATATACGCATACATATTTTTACAGCAGATATGTTGGTAACTATCTCGAATAAAACAACCCGCAATTATAACTGTTTCGAATTGTGTTCCTTTCCTTTAACGAAGTAAAATACGAAGAGATGTGAAAATTGTTACGAAGAAATGGCGGAAGAAGGTCGACACACTGTGCTGCGGTATTATATGACATCAGAAAGGTAGGAAAACCCGCGTCTAAAACTTATACCTATAGGTATTCGTGATCGAAGTTCATTACGAACTAACAAAGTCTTCGTTTTTTAGTGGGCAAATGTATTCTTTATTTATACTTAGGTATACTTGTTCATTAAAGCGGAGAAGAAAAAAAAGAAGAAAAGAATGAGAACATGTATGTATACCGGGTGTCCGAAAGTTTAATGATATACCGCCGCTTGATCGATTTTTGGGGTGCAAAAAACAAAAATGTTCATCTTACAAACCGCTGGGAAATGGTATCTTTTCGTGTCATATAGTCGTACAAAGTGAAAAAAAAAAAAAGTCAAAAATCTGCTGTAACGACACCAATTAACAATTATATCTCTTTCGCGCATCAACAGCGGTGTGTGTATTTTTCAAAATTGTCAAATATTGTCATGGTTGCCATTCGAAAACCAATCGACCAATTTCGCTCAAATACCAAACCAGTTCCTAATAGTCGCCAATTACCATAAAAATTTCAAGACATAATTTTTTAATTTACGAAAGTTATCCTGATAACAACATGGTGGATTTGCAAAATTTTGAGAACCCCTCTTTCCGAAACTAGTCGATAAATTTCAAAAATTTTAACACGAATGTGTAGCTCATAAAAGCTTCTAACACTACCCCAAGTTTTATTGCCATAGATTAAACAGCGGAGGTCCACAAACTCTCAAACAGAACTAAAATGAGCAAAAAAGAGAAATAGGCACGAGGTCTGTATAAAAAGTTCATAGACTAATTTTTTTTCTCCTCTTTGGGCGACACTGACACCTCAAATACAAAGGGAGCATATTTTCCAATGTATTCCTGACCTACAGCAATTTTTTCAAGCTGTTTAAGATAAGGTTATTGGATTTCAAATTTATAGTACTTAGCTTCAGTTCATTTTTTTAATGACGCCAAAATTTTATTCATGAAAAATATGAAATGAAACAAAAATGAGCAACACAAATTACTGAACTAATCGAATAAATTTGGGTCAGAAATTTTTGAAATATTACCTTCAGTGTATGGAGAAACTAACCTACAACGATCGACGTTTTCCAAGTTGATAAGGAGGTTGAGAAAGAGGCGAGAATTAACAGACTAAGAAACAACAAGTAGGGATCTTCCTCACTTTTCTCCACCCATAATTTCAATGCAACCCACAAAGTTATGACGGAAGATAACCAAATAACTACTTGACTGGTTGCTGAATGACATAAATATCAGTAGTGGAAGCACACATTTGAATTTCTTAAAACGCTTGGACAATATGAAGAGTGTGGGCAAACATTGTTCTCAAACTGCTCTCATGGTAGCAGGAATAGCATTGTGTGCAGTGCTGCCAAACATTGTTGTGACTTGACACCCTTCAAATCTGCAAAACCTTATAAAGTGTGACCACTACCTATTCACCCAAATCAAAATCCATCATGTAGTTACTATCTTGGAAGTTTGATGATAATTCAAAGTACTGTGATATTGAAAATAAAGGCTTTAAAAAGAAAGGGTTGCAAACACTGCTTTAAATGATAAAAAAATCATTTTTAACAGCCTGTGAGTTTTCAAAGGGAGTCCTTTGAAGGAAAGCATGTTTATTTGTGAAAAAATAAATAAATAAAATTCATTATTTCATGGACTCAATCTGCGAACTTCATATATTATATAATTATAGATATATTTACAGGTAATGTGACGGACTTTTTCTTAACAACTGGTATTGTGGCATAAATTTGGTAAAGTGGCGTACTTTTTGGGTCATCACATTGTAATCCTCTTTTTTCTCGAAACAAAAAAGATTATGTTTTACCCTTTGGGGGTTTATCATATTGGACCTTGAACTATATAAAATCGAACACTTACTACTTCTCAAGTTGATACTCCCTCCTCAGTCCTCCAAATTTTTTTGACCATATTTCAGTGTAGTTTTTTTGATTATTTTGGATAAGGGTTGATTCTACAGAAAATTTCATTCTTAACAAAAAGTTTTCTTTTACAATTTTCTGCAAATAAAGTGATTCACGTATTTTTTATAGGTTCGATAATTTTTGAATTGTAATCAGTAGAACATTTTACAGTACAAAATTCTGCTTTTAGAGGGCTGTCAAGGGGAAACCATCAACTTTAGGGGTGGAAAATGTTTCATTTCATGATGTACACTACCCAACACACAAATTTTACTCAGTACTTTCTCTAAATTTTTTGAGAAAAGAAATTTTTCTTCAAATCAACAGGTAATATAGCATCCTAGAAGTAAAAAGTAACCTGCCGTGAATTGAAAAATATCAACAATAAAAAAAGGGGCACAATATACTACCATTCTGACAAGGATGAACGGAAAAACACAATTTAAAAAAAAAGTCTGCTACTTAAAAAAAGGTGTACCTTATCTTTTTATGAAAATTCAATCGGTAATTTTTGAAAAGAACAGGGTTGAAAATTAAAGTTCAATCAAAGTTGTTCCGCAAGATTATACTTGGTGAGGGATAAGGTGTGGGTGTGGCGTTGAGTGCACGGAAAGAAAAAATGTTGCCCAAAGTGTAAAGCCCCTAAAAAAAACCACGGATATCATTAACCCTGTTATTTTTTCGAAAAGTATTTTAACTAGGCATTCTGGGGATGGAAAAATAATATTTACAAGACTTATGATGGGTGATCCAGGTAGCTATGGGTCCGAGCATTCAAATGATAAAAATTGGTGGGTAAAATAATTATGATAAGAGTGATTGAGGAAGATTTGAAATCATTCATTAATAATAGTAAAATTTGAAGTCCGCGTAGATGCCAGGGCATTTAAAACTGATTAATATTAAAGGGTAGGCAACCATGCTAGGTCATTATACTACACATGCCTTAACTAAAAAATAATTTCTTGAAATAACCCGACGTTTACATTAGCTCTGTTTGATAGGACTACACCAACTTACACCAACCTACACCAGGAGGGCGATTCCACAAATGTAGGAATGTTGGGTGACTTTGCGCCAAGTTTTACTTGAATATTTGTGAAATATTCCTACCGGTGTAAGTTGGTGTAAGTTAGTGTAATCCTATCAAACAGAGCTATTGTGATTTAATTTCGAAAATCAAGAAATATTAAAATAAAAGTGTTGATTTGAACTTTGCATCGAGGATTTTATCAAGGGAGGTGATCAAAACCAATCTAAAATCTCACGATAATTTCTCTGTAAAGATATATTTTTTCTAATTCCCTCGTAAATAATGAGGAAAAAACTTGAGGGGATGATCTACCATCCAAATCACTCCTTCCGAATGCGCCATTGCTTCTCAGAATTCTTTCTTTTTCTTAACTGTCTTGGAGATTTTTCAGCCGATTTTATTGAAATTTGGTTTACCGTACCAATGGCATAGCCAGAATTTTCTTAAGGGAGAGGGATTTGATGAGAAAAAATTTCTCCCCTCTTCCCTCACCATCATGAAGAATTTCAAGAACTTGTTCTTCTTAGGGTGGAGGGACCACAGGTGGACCTTTGTCAACCATCTGAATGGACCAAAAAATTTGAATTAAAAGATGTCGACGTTCTCCTTCCATGCCAGGCTGATTTTCATGGCAATCGTCATTATTTGTGATGAAATTAAAAACCACATAGGTCTCACTCTATGAAACTTTGCTTTGAAAAAATCCGAAGGATGCATTTGTCCCCTTAATCCCCATGGCTACTCCACTGAACGGTATTAACTATTTGAGGTGTGAAAAAAAGATTTCCGTTTCAATAAATAGGCGTTTCAAAACCACCCCGATCGGGGTAATTTTGAAACAAAATTTAACCGTTTCTCCAGACACAATTTTCAACAATTTTAGAGCTTTGGTGAGCGCATTAACAAATTTCTATAACTTTGAGCTGTGAAATAAAATTATCTTACCTCTATACAAATGCGCATCATTCTCACACTAGAAGCCCAATTTATTCCTTGGGGTAACTTTGAACCCCGTTAAATATCATCAGGATTATAATAATTGTATAAATAATTTGCATTAGTGATGCCAGAAACATACATGAGGAAACAAATTTCAATAAAACTTCGATGATTTACGTGGTTTAAATCATTTCTGTTTTCAATTTTTTCCGAATAATTCGTTTTCGAGTACAATTTTAACATTTTCTCGAAAAGTTGGCGACTCTTATTCTTGAATTTTTCAACAACTGATCCCTGAAAAAGCGCAAAATAAGATTATGTCGAAAAAACTAATAGCTGTTCAAAGTTCCCCCATCTAAAAAGCGGAAAGCCTCAATAGGCAGGTACATTTTTTTTATATTTCCGTAAACATTTAATGGAAAAAAATATGTGCGATTATTACAATGTGAGAATGAAGAAAATTCGTGAAATACCTGGCCATAGTCGAACGGATTTTCCACGTGTTGATTTTTGATTAACGTCACGAGAAAATCCCAGCAGAAATGATGATAGGTATCTAATCTACAAATGGGCAAAACTGCGGCCAGTTCAACGGAGAAAGTGTACGCGTATAATACCTATATGTATAGCTTTGGCGTGTATTTATAGCGAAAAAGTACAACCATTTGTAAGTTCTAGCTCTAGGTCCTTGAAAGGTATTTCTTTAAAAAAGTAACTTCTCAGGTCAACCAGGCGAGGTTTTACTTTAAAGTTTCGCGAAGTGACAAAAACGACTCGAAAAACTGATACCTCCAAATCGAACAGATTTTATGCGAGTACCTTTTTTTATAAGATCAAACACAATCATATCTACAGAAGATAACTTTTTATCAGAAGGAATAAATTAACCAACCAATGAAACTGAGTCGGTACCTATCCAAATTAAAACGTACAAGTTGTTGTGGGAACGTACTGTAACATAGGTATTATTAAAACGTTTCGTTTGAAGCTCAATTTTCACGTCTTAACACAGTCGATAGTGTCAATTAGCACACTTACTAGGGGTAGTGAATGAGGAAATGAAGTGAGGTCGACCGAATCATTGTGGATTATTTATTGAAAAAGGAAAACCTATCATCTGAAATTTACGAAACGTAAGAATAACGAACGAAAATTAGTCGAAACCCCTGCAATTCTTTAAACGACTATATCTATAGCATTAAAGCGCAGCGTAAAGCCAGGCTACAAATTACTCGGAATGGGTTGCTTTAGTGGATACGGAATAGTATTTTATGACTAGCTGTGGAGGAGGGGTCTACACCCCCTCTCCACCCGCTCCAGTTACAAATCCTAGATGACCAAATTTATATACATGAGTGTGTACATTCAATGTTCGATAGGTGACGAAATATGCAGAAAGCTCTTTGTATATATGTGTATCCTAATATACATACCTATACTATACATAATATAACAATATGCAGAGCACCCAATTTCGTTTTTATATTTTCTCTTACCGTTTTCTCGTAATTAATTCGTTTTAGATGAAATCTGATCGTAAATAAATTTTGAAAAATAACGCAAGAAAATTTTCTCCTTTTTTCAATGGTATGAACCTCAGCTTTGTGGCTTAAATAGTAGCTGAGAAATCGTGAAGTGAGGAAAGAGCAAATAAGCAGTTTTTTTCAAAATTAAAATGATGTAAATGTTGCAAAAAACACGGATAAATATACAAAAATTGGGATTGAATTTCATTATAAAGATTTTTGATAACGAAATTTTCAAACACCTATTCTCACTGTACTCGAATAAAATCGATTTTCTTTCGTTATTGACATAGGCTATTTACAGATCAAAAATTATCCTTTCAATAAGTATAATATTTAATCTACTTATAGAAGCTGAAAATAAATCCAATGAAAACCATTTTTTGTTATTTTGCAAAGGGTGGTCGTTACAAAAAGTGATACCTATGTGACACTCGTGTGAAGTATAAGTGATTGCTACACCGTATGATTTGCATCTCTGATCGCCTTCGACTGGTGCTGCAAAAATCATACTCGCATCAAAATCACCTTCCTAATTACGCATTTGTATCACAAATAACAATTTTGAAGAAAGAAAAAAAAAATTTAGGATGCTTTTTGTGGAAAAATTAATTTTTTATGGAGTTACCTATGACAAAAACGCTCACTTATTGAGAGCTTGTTAAAATTAGGTATGGGATAAACATGATTTAATTATAACTTAAGTACCCACTACTGCAACGAAGATCGCTCTATAAATGCTCAAACGTCGTTAAAATTTTTTGGATTCGGGGATTCGATTCTATTTAATTTACTTGTAATTTTCGAACATATTGCAATTACAGGCATAGAAAAAAGCTTTCGCTGTGTAATGCATTTGAAAACAATCCCAAGAAATATACTGGATACCAACCTAATCGACGAAAATTTCAAAATTGCTGACAGTGATGTGACTAAAATTAAGAACGAACTTTGCTGAAGAACCAGTTATGTTACAAAATATCGATGAATCTAAGTACGAAAATACCTACCTAATTGTAATTGAAACTCCGCTGTTCTGTGTGAACAACGACGATCTATTTCTCATTGATTGATCAGACATATTTTACAAATTCAATGTAATAGGTATATTATACTTTTCCGATCAAAGAAATTCAAATTAATAAAAACACTTTTGGCTATTACCTATAACACAAATGAATATTTAATGCAAAATTCTCATTAAGAATTTTATATAAGTATTAATTAATGTCGTTAAGTATAGCAAAAAACAGTTTCGTATTAATTAATTGAAAAGAATTATACCATCTGAAAATACAATCCGTTTTAAAATTCATATTCTCAAACCAATTTTTTTGAAAATGCTTCATTATGCTGGCTTTGTCATAATGAAGGAAAATTTCCTAAAAAATTCTAATTTTATAATGAATTTCAACAACTTTCCTTCGATAAAATCGCGTATTTTTCCAAAAAAAATCTAAATCGCCTCAATTTGCATAAACGTGATACAAAGAGGAAATTTTTCGTCGCATTTTTGAACTTAAGGTATCTATATAGACTTTTTCGTTACGAGTATGTATATATCACGATTATGAATGGAAAGAAATATCATTACTGTGAGCCTACACTTCTCGTTCTTCGCTTAGAATTTTTTCCCTCATGAATTACAGGAACTAAATGTTTTTTTTT
>WOFM01000530.1:642125-654579 GCA_011428145.1 Ericerus pela
TAAAAAATCAGCCTCAAAGAATAAATAGCGGGAATTAAAATTCGGCAAATTTTAATTACCCAACAGAAAAACGGACTTGTTGTATAGGCCTGTTTTCCTGTATGCTATATTGCGCTCCTACAGTCAATGCAAATTGAATACTTGAAAAAGAATTCAACCTGCAGACGCAAATAAAACAAAATTGTAATACAATTTTGAATAGCCTAAGTCAAAAATTGAATCAATCTTCGACTGTTACGTATTTGTGATGAACAAGTACATTATAGGCATCATTTTTTTTCATCTCTCATCTGCAGGTTCTAACGACGAACTTGTTAGGAGAAATACTTATTTGCAACTCGCAAGTAAATAATATGATAAAATATTTTTTTTCATCTCTCATCTGCAAGTTCTAACAACAAACTTATTGAGAGAAATGCTTATTTGCAACCTGCAAATAAATAGTAAAAAAAAAAAAATATTTTTTTAACCTCTCATCTACAAATTTTGATGACGAACTTGTTGAGGGAATTACTTATTTGCAACTCGCAAGTAAATAATAAAGCAAAAATATTTTTTTCACCACCCACCTGCAGGTTCCGATGACAAACTTGTTGAGGGAATTACTTACTTGCAACCTGCAAGTAAATAATATGGTGGAACCCTCTTTCGTATATCGTATACAAATTCAGATGACGAACTTGTTGAGGGAACTACTTATTTGCAGCTTGCAAATAAATAATAAAATGAATCGGTCTTCGATTGTTACGTATTTGCAATACGCAAATACATTATGGGCTCCTTTTTTTTTTCTCCTGTATACATGTTCTGGTGACGAACTTGTTCGGGGGAATTACTTATTTGCAGTTTGCAAATAAACAATAAAATAAATCAATCTTCGATTGTTACGTATTTGCAATACGCAGATACATTATAGGCGTCTCTCATAATTTCACGCATACATGTTCTGGTGAAGAACGTGTTGAGGGAATTACTTACTTGCAACTTGCAGGTAAATAATAAAATAGTTGGAATTACTTATTTGCGGTATGCAAGTAAATAGTAGAATCAAGTTTTTTTTTCCTTCATCCCTCTTATACAAATTCTATCGACGAACTTGTTGAAACAATTACGGCATTTGCCATAAACACCTAATAACAATAAAGAATCTGTAAAAATTAAACAGCCTCTTTATTGTACATTTGCTCTTAAAACAATTGAAGAATTCCCAGTTGTAGAGAGTGAAATATTCCTTCACTTAAGGAATTGTCAATGTCCGTAATAATTTTCAAGGGCATGTATTAAGATACCATGTTGGTGCGACCAATATGCAACAATCGGCTAAAAATTCTTTGTAAAAGAATTTTAAGCCGCCCCCAGCATAATTCGTAATGTCAACCAAATGGTTTTCATCACGTAGCTGTTGAACCTTTTTGGCAATATCAATGCAAGCAGATAGAAATATACTACCTGCCAGTGTTGAAAAGATGGCCGATAGCTTTCTTCATTGTAACAACAGAAGAAAATGGTCGGCCAACTCAAAAAATCAAGGCCGATCCATCATAAATCTTTACGTAAAGAGAGTGAATAAAAAAGAAAAAAGAAATATCTCCTTTCTCACTCACTCCGACACGAAAGAACCCGATACGGCAAAAATACAAAAATACCATTTTTTATAGAAAAAATGACATCGGCAATAGTAAGGCCCGATATAGAAAAAAGACTTGATTCAAATCTTTTGTTCTAGAACCTATACCATCTTTGATAAAGAATTATCAAGGACGGCAATGGATAACCCTTACACACAAAAAAATATACGTCGCATACTCTTATCTTTGCAACAAAGATAAAAAATACGAAAGGATACACTCACACACTGAAAAGATCAACAAGCCACATCTTCTGGAAATATTGCAGAATGTTCATTCGAACGACTACAGTTAAAGAAGATGTCATGCCCGATCGACCTAACAGTGATTTTGTGCGCTATTATTTTAATAATTTTGTGTATCCTATCGTTATTAATTCGTAATTTTGTGTATCGCATTGTTTTCGCGTTCTTGAGCAATTTTTACGAAAAACTGTACAAAAAGTTGCGTAAATCCAACTTTCAAAATACGTCAAATTCGTGGCCATTTTTTCGTGTTAAAAATTACTTTCGCAAAGTAATTCCGCGGAAGAATTTTGGCGTATATTCTGTACGAAATCCACGTACAACACCGACAGTCACCGAAAAGGGATTATACTGGTCGTCAATTTTTTGTAAAATCAAGAAATCGAAGCGCACCTGGTAAGTACTAGTGCATTTAATATTTGTTGTGTCCCAAATATTAAAGTGTCGTCTAATCTTGTGTACTTCACAAAAAAAAACTAAACTTGATGTAAGATGGATTTTGAACAGTGTCGGCTATGGGAATTAGTATGGGATAATTCGCATAGCTGATACTGGAAATCCATCCAACATCTTATTCCTTGCAGACAAAAAATAAAACAGTTCTTCAACAAGGAATAAATTAGGTATCACGCTATAGGAAGTTTTGGCAATCTTGAGTACAAAATTGCATAAAAAACATCGTATTTTCGTGATCCTAATATACAAAAATTAAATTCACAAATGATTTTTTGCAATTTTATAATAAAAATTGCATAAAAAACATCGTATTTTTGTATTCCCAACCTTCAAAAATTAGATTTACAATCAATTTTTGACAATTTTGTGATCAAAATTGCGAAACAAAATTATTTTTTATCTTCTAACATTTTGCAAATGTTAGTACAAAAAACTTTAGCAATCACACAATCCAATTAGTTCGAGTTAATTTACGAGTGCCGCGACTAAGGGAAATGTCATTGCGCCCCCGGGTCATGCCCAAATTTTGATTTGGCATGACATGGAAAAAACTTTGAAAAAGGGATAATTAGGTATTACATTGTAAAAAGTTTCAGCAACCTTGAACTCAAAATTGCACACGAGACACCACAATTTCGTAATACTATTATGTGAATTTAAACTACTACATAATTTTCAACAATCTTGTGTTCAAGATTGTAGATGAAAATTAAGTTACTCGCAAGAATTTTTAAAATTTTTGTAGAGAAAAGATGTTCATGTTGGCGCAATTCCGTTGCTCTCTTCGTAATATTTGTACTTAATTTACAACTTTCGCGAATTAGAGAAACCTCATTGCACCCCCGGGTCATGCCAAAATTTTAATTTGACATGATCCGGACAACACTTTATTAAAAAACTACGAAGCAAATTTGTTTCAAGATTGCGAACTTAATTTTTTTTGGGGCAAAATTTGAACTCATAATTTTGTACAAATGAGCCGCGACTTTGGAAAACTTCATTGCGCCCACGGGTCATGCCCAAATTCTCATGGATTCGACCTCGTGGACACTGACAAAAAATTGAAAAGTCAGAGTCAATAAACCACCATACGATCTTGCATACAAAATCGCATAGTGTTCAAAAAACAACAATGTTGCATAGCTACAAATACTACAACATTGCATTTTATAATTTTTTACATGTACACTAAATCATACAAAATTAAATTTTTAGCCATGGGTCATGCCAAAATTTAAAAATTTAGCTACAACCTGTGTGCAAAAAGATGACAAAAAATTTGGTTTATTGAAAAATTTTTTGTAACCCTTATATTTCAAACTTAGAAATGCTTGTCATGATGTTGCGTTTTGTGTTCTACAAAACGCAACCACTTCTATGTTTTTCAAAATGGAAAAAGAAAACATTCTTTTTTACCACATAATGTTAAACGTAGAAATGCTTAACATGATGTAGTATCATGTATTTAACAGATCACAACCATTTCTACAATAGTCAAAAATTTCTTTAGGTACAAAGTGTGAAATGCTTGTCATGGCGTTGCATCTAGATAAACTAAATGCAACCTCATCAACTTTGATTATACAGTCTCTTACATTGGTATTGCACCATATAAAAATTATGCCGCAACAAGCCATACGTACAGCATATTTGAATCAAAAATGCACACAAAACTCACTACTCTGGCAGTACACAATACATTAGACGATCATTAAAAAGAACAACAAATAATTAAAAATTGTATAATTTTTGTATAAATATTATTGTAAATGTTCTTTGACAGAAATATGTCGTCAAATAACGATACGTCGGACGCATTTAGTTCGCCACCTCCACCACCGACCGATCCTGCACCGGCAATCCTCATTGTTCCACAGCAAATTTTGGAACAGGGAACGTCCATGCCACCATCGACGCCACCACCACCAGGAATCGCTTTGCCCTCGACCCCAACTACAAATCCTTGTAATATGGCGGCAGCGGCTAAACAGCTTGCAGAGGAAAACTGGAAAGTTGCTGGCGCAGGTGGAGAAAAGCCTGCTTGCAAAAGCAGCAAGCAGCGCCCGTAAGGAAGGTATGGAGTACAGCATCAGCGACATGAGTGGTGTCGACGAATATGAACTCGCATTAGAACTATTCACCGAGACACTTCATGCAGCTGATGCATACTTGCTCGACCTAGCCGTATTGCTGAACACGCCGGGACTCACTTTTGTGCAAGCACGAAAAGAACTACCGGCTATTAGCAATACGATAGGAGAGCTAAAAAACCATCCAGTAGGGGCGGCCAAACAATTCATCCTCCTGGCCTTGACAATTATCAAACAATTCTTGGTCAAGCAGGGAGAGATTGAAGCCAGATTCCCTCTGATTCCGATCTCATCCCTGATGCTCAACCAACCCCAAGTTTCTCCCACCACTCCAGCCAACTCAACATCCTGTACAAATAGACAGGATGTAGAAAGTCAAGAGGAGGCACGCTTCCGCGATGAGCAGAAACGTGCGGAGGAACAGAAGAGGGAGGAAGAGCTAAGGGAGATGGCTGAAAAGGCTGCCTACGACCACCTGTGCAGAGCACGCTATAAAGCGCAGATAGCGGAGATCGAAAAAACGAAGGAGGATCTGGTTCAGCGAGCGCAGGCAAACTACGGCTTAAGTTTTGAAGAATTTAAAAGCCGATATGTAGTGCCTGCAATCGAAAGAGGTAATACAACTCCTAATTCAGTTAACACCGATAAAAGAGATTGCCCAGATGAATTTCTAGATATGGAAGAAGAACCATCATGTAAAAGAACATGTATGGATACTTCAACCCATGACCAGGAAAGCATCGCAACCTCAACCCCTAATCAAAATTGTTTGTCACCTACGATTGCGAGCTTGGAAAAGCCAAACTCACAATATTCAGCAACAGCTCTGGTACCCAGACCTGTAACTGCAAAAAACCACACTGAAGTCACTCAACACCCAAAAGTTGTGGACCCAATTCCCCGGTGTTGGGAACTGGATCCCCATGACACTGTTGAGCAACCTCTAGCGAATTTGAAACCACCCAAATTCTACCTACAGAAATGGGATGGAGCCACCCTGACATATCCAGGATTTATCAGAAGTTTCAAAATGTATGTGCATCTTCGTACAGACATTGCGATTCCACAAAAAATTAACATCTTGCAAAATGCAATGCCTAAGGACATTGTCCATAAGTTTAGTCATTTTGCACCAGATGATGTTGGCTACATCCAGAGACTTCAATTTTTGCATGACAGATTTGGGGATCAGAGTAAAGTGAGAGCGGAAATCTGGTATAATATAACCGAATATCCTATCTCCACTAAAACCATTTCATCAATCCAAGACGGAATGGATGGTATTGCTGTCCTAATTGATCGATATCGGCTGGTTTCTACGGTAGTTGATGAACAACAATTGTTCAACGTCACGGTGAAGAAATTCCCACCTAGAGCCTATATTAACAATCTGAAAAGTAGTGAAAGACATGTCTCTCACCTATTTTCAGCTATCCGAGAATTTATTAAGATACATGAAATGTTTGAAAACAAACATCCAATGAATCAAAATCCTCCAAGATATAGTAACCAAAACAAAAAAGGACAAGCTAAAGCCAGTCCAAAATTTTTGGCCGCAACTTTTCAAAAAGCTGACAACGATCAATATACGGACCTAGGAAAAGATAAATCTAATCCTAGGAATAAAAAACAAACAAGAAAACAAAAAATTAACAAAAAACATGCAAATACCTTCAATGTTTCAGAACAAAAGATCCAAAAGGAAGCGCAGATTGCTCAGGATACTCCACGGAGCATCACCAATATGCCGCTTACCCCTGACAAACCCTGTTTGTCATCCTTCGTTTCTCTGCTACGATACCCGCTACAATACCCTCCAAAAAAGAGAAAGGGTATATGACGCACGCAGGCTTTGTCGGCAATGCGGTTGCTGCCATGCAGCAACAAACTGTCGACAAACAACAGAGGCACACTGCAAGTTGTTTGATTGTTTATCATCAAACCACCATGCAAACTTGTGCCCCAAAGCGCCATACCTGATCTCGGAGAGGCATATGGAGAGGTGGTACACGAACCTTCGGGAGCGCAAAGAACTAATCAGTAAGCAACAAATTGATAAATAACTTGTCATGCCTAAAAATTCTGCAGTGTCTAATAATACCTTTGTCACACAGGGCGAGCAATACGATAGAAGGTTGCGACCCAGAGCACCAATCGAGCTCAGTGCTGAACAAAAGGAGTGCTTGCCAGTTAGCAGTGAGTACTTCCTATCTTTTATTAAACACAATAAAAATTCTACTTTTCTTGTGTTTGAGGCCTATGCTCAATCTCCGTTTACAAAAAACCCGATTAAACTAAAAGGATTTTTTGACTGCGGTAGTATCGACACCTTTGTAACAAAGGCTTATGCATTCGAATCCTTGAAATTAAAAGGATATGAAAATGAATTCATAAGACTTAAAGGTGTAGAAAATCAAAAATCTAATGTTTTTAAATCTAGCCTAGTGGATTTTGAAACTCAAACTCCACAAGGCAAAAATGTACAGATCACGGCAAAAACAATAAATTGTATAACCCACAATTTGAAACAACCAGATCTTACAGGATTTCGTAAACATTACCCGCAGTATTCAGATATTGAATTCTCAAAAATGGAGAATGAGCATACGATCAACCTATTATTAGGAAACGATTATATGTGGTCATTTGTAAAGCGAATTGAACATATATCACCTACCCTTACACTCATAGAAACTGAGTTTGGCTATATGCTAGGAGGTATCATTCCAAATCAGAATGATATCGATGAAAAATTCACTCCAGTATTTTTCATCAATCCTCAGGAAGTAGAAAATCTATGGAGACTGGATGCAATTGGCATTGAGTCGAATAACTTAGAAGAAGCCCAAGCGGAAGCTCAAGCTTTACAGTTATTCTACAAAAATGTGGAGTTGGTAAATAATCGTTACCAAATTAGATGGTTGTACAAAAATTATCCGCCACCATTGGCTGATAATTATAACCTATCTTTTAAACGATTAGAACATCAGCTCCCTAAAATGCAGAAAATGCCAGAATTCTATCAGAAGTATGATGAATATTTCATCATGCTACTCGATCTACAAATGATAGAAAAAGTTGACCCAAACGCCAACGACAGCATTATACACTACCTACCCCATAAAGGAATACTTGACTTAACAAAAAGTACACCACTTCATGTAGTTTTTGACGGGTCTGCAAAAACAAAGCAATCAAAATATTCATTAAATGATTGCATGTTTAAAGGAGCTAATCTCCTACCCGACCTTATGCAAATACTTCTATCTTTCCGCAAAGATAGATATGCTATAATTGCAGACATAAAGAAGGCCTTTCACCAAATAGGACTACATCCTGATGATTGGGATGTAACAAGATTTCTATGGGTAAAGGACCCTTCAAAACCATTAAGCAAATCCAACATAATTATCTACAGATTTCAAAGGGTACTGTTTGGAATAGTGACAGCTCCATTTCTACTGGCAGCTATATTGCTACACCATTTCCAAACGGCCAATCCTGAATTTCACAAAAAGTTTTCCGAAAACTTTTATGTAGATAATTTAGTAACATCCTTACCACCTTATGAAGGATTATTGGACTTGCACAATGAGGCTAACAACCTCATAGAGGATATCTCAATGGAATTGTCCCAATGGGGAACCAACTGTATTCCATTGAGAAAAGATTTCAATCCTCAACATGCTTTAACTAAACCACAAGTTAAAGTTCTAGGATTAACTTGGGATATGGATAAAGATGTAGTCTTTATCAGTCCTCCCAAATTGAAAAACCTAGATCAAGAATGGACAAAAAGACTCTTCCTTAAGGCAGTGTCACAATTTTTTGATCCACATGGCTGGTTTGCTCCAGCCTCTATTCCATCCAGAGTCTTTATAAAAAGACTCTGGAATGAAAATTATAAGTGGGACGAGTCCCTACCTCCGACGCTACAATCTATAGCGACAGAGTTAGTTAAAGATTTGTCCAACTGCACAGAATATTTTATGCCCAGGCAAATATATTCTGGTACATTTAATCCAGATATATGTCAATTACATATATTTGTGGATGCATCAAAAATAGCATACTCTGCTGTAGCATTATTACGTTTCAGCAATACTGAAACCAATAATGCAGTAGTCAGATTCGTCTTTGGAAAATCCAGAATTGCTCCTATGAAAAATGTAACAATTCCCAGAATGGAACTGTTGGCAGCATTAATAGGAGCAAGAGCAGTGCAAAATATTAGGAAACCGTTAGACTTAAGTAATTGTCCTACTTACTTATGGTCAGATAGTAAATGCGTTCTAACATGGTTATTAGAACGTAGAGTACTAACGCAATTTGTCTTGAATAGAGTAACAGAAATAAAAAAGGTTCCAAATTTGCAATTTCGGTATGTCCCATCTGCAGATAACCCTGCAGACATCGGCTCAAGAGGTTCAATGATCAGTGATCTTTTTCATTCTACCTGGTGGTCAGGCCCAGACTGGTTGAGAACCAGTCTGGAATCATGGCCAGAGACTGACTTACACGTAATTCAGTCTCTACCAGATATCTCAGAGGAAGATGAAACTGTACCAGTTTTTTCAACCCTCAGAGAATCATTGAAAATTTCTGAAAATTTGTCAAAAATGATACCTCAAGAGCACGATATGTTGTTTGACAGTCACAAAACTGCTAAATTACATAGACAACTGAAATCACGCAAACTTGCAATACCTAAATTCAAAATGGGATCGGTCAACCACATTTGTACAGTGAAAATATTTGCTACACAAATTGACCAAGGACTACAGGATATGGACCATAATGGACCACATTCTGCACAATCCTCATACCAAATTAGTTCACAACAGGTTCTGGACTTATCTACAAAATCAAAGTTAGATCAACCAAAACCAACTCCGTATGATACATTCATACACGAACCAACAAATACTCCATTCAACATAGACATAACAAATTTCAATACTCTAGTCAGTTTGAAGCGAACTTTTTGCCACTGCATAATAGCAGTCAGAAAGTTTGCGAAAAAACAAATCAAACGAACTAGATCGGTTTCACCTGGGGTTTTATTACCTAACAACTATCAATTTGCACTACTATGCTTTATTTATGCAGATCAGAAAAAACATTTTTCTTATTTATTTAAAGCATTACTGGCACCAAATCCACCAGATTTGTAGCATATGAAAAATTTCACATAATTGTCGACGAATCAGGACTACTAAGATTGAGAAACTATATACCAGTAACACCTTTTACTGGAGATACATTATCTCCAGTACTGTTACATCCAAAATCTCATTTGACAAAGCTCATACTACTCAATGTACACACATTGAATAGTCACACCGGAGTAAAATACACAATGGCTGCTTTTCGCAGAACGTATTTTGTACCGAGAGCAAGGAGAATTCTACCGGGTGTCCTTAAAAAGTCGTGCCTGATTTGTAAGAAATCAGACAAACGACCGTATGCTCAACCTACTCATGCGAGCATGCCAGACTTTAGGCTAGTGCCTTTCACTCACCCGTTCACTTATACAGGTGTAGATATTTTTGGCCCGTATTCAGTCTTTGACGAATACCTACCAAAAAAGAAGAAAGCACTAGCCACCCCAACAACACCTGCTTATAAAAAGTGGGTGCTGATATTTACTTGTCTCTCAACGAGAGCAGTCTCTCACTATTGTCACTGACGACAGGAGAGATATGGATAGCATTCCAGATGTTCTTTGCTGATCAGGGAACGCCAAAGGCAATGCTATCCGACAATGCAGCCCAATTCAGACTTGTCGCAACACACTTGCCACAATTCTGGGATGCAATTACCAAAGACTACAGCATTGAAGACAAACTACAGCAAAAAGGGATATCATGGCATTTCACACCACCCAAAGCACCTTGGTACGGTGCAACCTATGAAAGACTCATAGGCGTCTACAAACAAGCCTTCGAGCGAGTTATGGGGACACACTCACATCATAAACTTAATTTTCAAGCAGCGCTTAAAAATATACAAGTTATGATGAACGAGCGTCCGCTTTGCCCAGCTGTAGATGAAGCGGAGCAAGTAACACTTACTCCCGCCCATTTCATGCATGCAAACTTTAGAAATTTCACCTTAGACCTTGATAAGCCAATAACAGAAACAACTGTAACGGCTAAAAATTTACAAAGACTATGGAAAAAGGACAAAGATAATTTACAACATCTTTGGGCAGCATGGAAAGGCCTCTATCTCCCATACTTGAGAGATAGAGTTCCACAAGGTGTGAGTAATGTTTATCGCACAGTGGCCTTCCAACCTAAGGTTGGTGACATAGTCCATGTTCTGGACATAATGTCAAAACCAGGAGTCTACAAGTTAGCAACTGTAGTCAACCTACTGACATCACGTGATGGTAAAGTCCGCCACGTGGATATCAGATTACCCAGCTCTAATATAGTCACGAGACCCATAAAGTTCTTGGCGCCATTAGAGTTGAGCATCCCACCCTCAGAAGATAGTTCACCAGCAACTAACTTAGAACTGAGGGAATGATTTGGAAAATGGAAAATACACTCAAGAGCTACCACTCTAATGCGGAACACCACATTAGAACCTAGCTATCTTTGAAGATATGGCAAAACTATTTGTTCAAAGCTTACTTTCACCGTCCAGCAACCCTTCGAGGATAAAGCGGGTGAAAGGTGATAGGGGATCGCGATCCAAATGACCTGAATTTGATATGATAACTTTATTATAAACCCTTTATAATAAACTTATTATCACAAGTTCGGAAACAACATTGCTAATTACTAATTCTTTTCTTACAGAGTCACTCCTAAATAGCGCTAATAAACCATCCGAATCCTGCTCCCGCCTGTAAGCAATATTGTACTAATTTATCATGCAACGCATAATAAATTAGCAGGAAGCAAATCATACAAGATGGAACCTGCACCAGATTCCATCTATAAGAAGAAAAACATATTTATGTTTCTTCGTCCATGCTTTATTATTGCTTCAATAATAAAGCACAAGACAATTTGTAAAAAAGTTGTAAATATGATTTTTGTTCCTATGTACATATATTTGGTAGTTATAATTTTTTATGTTTTCACGTTTTTTAAATAAACAAAAAATTGTATTTGAGTGTATGTACTTAATTGTTTCCTTTACAGATCATTAGAGCCTTATTACCAGTCTTGGAAGACCGGTGATGGACACCGCCCCCAGTATTGTGGGGATACCCCCACGAGTCCTGCGCACCTGGCGTGCGCAAAGGACACATGCCTACCGAAGCAATGTAGGTAGGCATGTGACCGGGCTGAGGCGGTTGCTTCATACCGTTGTTGCACAGTGAGAGAGAAAGGTGTGTGTCAACGGATATATTTATTGTCTCCGGACGTAAAATACACATTATAAATAAGTAGATTTGGTTAGTGGTTTGTTACCACTACTTAAGGCAGATGATATAAAAGTTGACCCACAAAAGGTTATCAATGCGGTGAAAGATATAAGAAGCGCAATGTCTATAAGAAGGGCTGTTACTGAAAATTAAGTTCATTACAAATCTTTATCACTTTATTTAAAATAAGTCAAAGACATAAATGCAGATGACATAAAAATTTCTGATCTTAAAATTGGGTACCAAAATGAATATAAACAAGTCTTGTCTGCTGCTGATGAAAATGAATTGGTTGAATATTTGTTACGATCCAGTAATATCATCTTTGGCTTCCCACCTATTCAGGTTAGTCAAAAGCTGTATGAATATCAGTGTAGAGTAAAATTTTCAATCATGACAAGAGTTTATGATCGATTTATTTATGATTAAGGATTGATTTCATCAATTATAAATAATAAGATAATTAGAATTGATCAATAATAATAATAATTATAAATCATGATTTAAAGTCACTTTCAATCATCAATAATTACTAATAAGGTTGATATTTTCCCTATTCTGATTTTCTGAATATAGGCCGAATATAGGCCCAGCTACCTATTTTAGTTACATTCTTGAAATATATTGTCTAATTTGCTATTTTTCAGGTTT
>WOFM01000531.1:0-17429 GCA_011428145.1 Ericerus pela
CTACATAAAACGTAAGTGTATAATATATTCGGTTCAACTGAAACATTTCAGCATCTAGATTTCTAATCTTACATAAAAATGTTACGAATTATTTTTATGGAAAAATCCAAATGTTTCGTTCGGTCGGTTTTTAAAAAATAATGAATAATAAAATATAAAAAATAATAGGAAGTGAAATTTTTTTTATAAAAAATTTTTATTTAATTTTTCAGCGATAAGTCATTTACTAGTGGACATTTTTCCTAACTGATTTTCTAACAAATTTTCTTGTTTAAATTTTCTAACATATCAAACAATCTTTTCCACTAGATGATCAAAATCAAATGTGAAGAAATAATTTATGCGAAGGCGAAGCAAATATTTAGTATCCATTTAATAATTTAGGAAACTTTAAAACCTAATTTTTATTCGCCTATATACATGAATAATGAAACCACTGGTACATCGATTCAATGCTTTTGTATCTCTTGTTTCAAAGTTTTCAATATGCATGTTGAATCTGCACTTTTACAGCCCCCTTCGCCTATCAAAAGAATATTAGAATTTGGGATATTGTATTTTGTGCTGAAATTTTTGTCATTTATGATCAATTAGTTCAAAATTTATTAGCAGAGAACTGAAAGTACCTAGATAAATGGGAGGACAGAGACATAAACATTCTAACAAACAAATTTGACAATTTCCCCAAAACCAATTATGTGTGCTTCATTTGTGACGCAAACCTGTTTGTGTTTAAAACCACAACCTCCCAAACAGGTTATGAGTTTTATTGGCCATTTCAAAGATCCAATGCCACACTTTATAATTATTGAGATTGTTAAAAACAGCTATTAATAACAATGAGGATCTTTCATTTGAGAGATTAATTTTCTAGTTCAATAAATAACAAACGTTGTTCTCGTCACGAAGGTTTAATGCCCAGTAAACATATAACAGGGCCATGATGCCAAAATAGATAGACAAAGCCTGGGTAGAATACCACAGGTGAAACAAACGACCACAGATACGAAAGTGTGGGAATAATAGCAAATTATTTTATACGTTGACTTATTATTCTCGCACATCACATGTTGTGGCAACACTGTTTTTGTTGTTATTATTAATCTGTGATATTTGTGTTTGTAACTCAACTGTGATTATATGTTTTTTATGCCTTCTCGTCGCTCGTCAACCTTTGTACCATCAACATGTCCGCTAACATTATGTGGAATAAAATTCGTGAAATAGTGAATATTTAGTCTTTTTATTTATGTGTTCGTAATGTGTGTTTCTAGTCGTCATTCAATCTTTTCATCAGTGTAGGTTTTGTCGTTGCTTTTCGTGTAGTTCGATCCGTTGGCAGTTCGTATTTTCTCACAGGTTATGGGCCCAGTTACCTGGATGTCAACGTGGTCGCCATTGTTCTGAGTCTTCAAAGTTGTGCTGTCGAATTCTGCTCGCCACTCCCAAGTAGTACCATGCTTCTTAATTCATTTTTCATTGTTTGATATGTTCGCTTCTCGATGTTCCTGTGATCTTGTTCGTGTTGAATCGTTGGTCGGCGTATCTGATAGTTGCTGAAATTGCTGTTTTGCGGTGCAACTGATCGTCGTAACCTGTAAACGAGATGGACGCGAGAAAGAAGAATTCGATTGAGCCGTTCAATGGGCAGAATGGTCGAACATGGAAGTTTAGAATGGAGCTGCTGCTGGCAAAGGAGTCATTAAGTAATATAATTGTTGATTCTTTGCCTACTGTTCGTAATAGGGGAGATGCCTGGTCCAAGGATAACGCGAAGGCGATGTTCCTGATAGCCAACAACGTGACAGATGAATATTTGGAGATGCTTCAGACGTACACTACGGCGAAGGAGATGTTCAACGTGCTCACGAACCTGATTGACAACGGAAACGACCAAACACTCATGGATTTACGAGGTGAATTGTACACAAAACGGTATGTTTCTGGTTCTGATTTGCAGAAGTATCTGCTTGATTATCGTGCCCGTTGTAGACGATTAACCGAATTGGGAGACCTGACAACCACAAGGCAATTTGTATTGGTATTGCTGCGATCGTTGCCTGCGGAGTTTCGTCCGATCAAAGTGGTGATAGAGGATGCAGAAGTCGTCACCTGGGATGCTGTGTTTATGAAGCTAAACAACTTCCAGCGTGAGCTATCATCTGATAGTAAGTCGACAGTGAGAGGTAACTCTCTGAATTCTGCATCCCAAAAACCTTCATCAGTGGCTGTCACTGGTGAGGAGAATGTGTTTTTCGGTAATCATTACAGTATCGGACGAAATTCAGGTAATAATAATAATAATAGTAATCGTTTTAATCGTGGTAGGTCCCAAAATCGAAATAATAATCGTGGTTTCCATCGAGGCAGAAATAATAATCATAATAATAATAATTTTTATAACTCATCTTCTAATAATGAAGGTCGAAACGGTAATAATAATCACAATTTTAACTCACAAAGTAATAATAATAATAGTTTTAATGGAAATGGTCGTGGTTCTGGTGTTGACAATGGACATTCAAATATTAAATGTCATTTTTGTAATAAGATTGGACATATAGCACGAAATTGCTATGCTAAAAATCGAAATAATAATAATAATGACGCTTGTAATAGTAATAATAATAACGGAAATCGTTCTAATGACCATGTTTCCAATAATAATAATAATAATAGAAGTTCTGCACAGATGTGCAATGAAAATTTTAATGATAATGATGATTGTTCAAATGTGGGTTATAGTTTCACATTAAATAATAGTAATAATAATAAAATTGATGAGTTCTGTAATGCAAAGGGAGACGTAAATTTGATGCCTCGAACCACGTTCGTAGTAGACAGTGGATGCACAATTCACATAATTAACGATATGGACTTATTCAGTGACTACATTGATTTGATTAAACCACATAGTATCTGTGTTGCGAAGAAAGGAGTTTCTCTGTCCGTTACATCTGTCGGTACAGTAAAATTGAAATTATTAAATGGAATAGTAATTGAATTAAAAAATGTTAGATATGCTCGGGAACTTCCGCAGAATCTGCTATCGGTGAAACGGATGAGCAGGTCGGGTTTTGATACCCTGTTCAAAGAGGAATCTGTCGATATCATCCAACGCTGCAGTGGAAAAATAGTGACCACTGGTGTTAGCGTAAATTCAGATCTTTACACCATTGATTTTTTTAAAATGACTAGTCAATCGTGTAATCTGACATTGGGGGATGAGTCGAGCCCACTGACTGTGTGGCATAGGCGACTTGCTCATTTGAACGTGAACGATGTTAAGTTGTTGTCAAACAGAGGTTTAATACCGAACGTTGACTCCAACCGCAGATTGCTGTGTGAGCCTTGTGTGATGGGGAAACAGAGTCGAAAACCATTCTTGAGGCATGAACGAAAAACTAGTAAGCCTCTGGAATTGGTACATACTGATCTCTGTGGTCCTATAAATCCTCCTGCATATAAAGGAGCGAAATATTTTATGACATTTATAGATGACTATTCAAATTTTTGTTGTGTGTACCTGCTGACAAGTAAGACGGAAGCCTTTTCAAAATTTAAAGAATATCACGAGATGGTTTCGAATAAATTTGGTTATAACGTAAAGAGACTTCGTTGTGATCGCGGCACAGAGTACTTGAACACTACCTTCCAGTCATATTGTACTGAGAAAGGAATTGTGGTTGAACCTACGGTTGGTGGCTGTCCACAGCAGAATGGAAAAGCTGAAAGAATGAACAGGACGCTATGTGAAAGGGCAAGGACGCTGTTATTCGAGAGTGGTCTTGATAAGATATTTTGGTCGGAAGCCATATTGTGCTCCGCCTATATCGTGAACAGATGCCCCACAAACAAGGATTTTGTTCCCTATGAAAGGTGGTGTAATGAACAATTTGATTATAGGAAATTAAAAACGTTTGGATGCAACGCATATATGTTGTCATTCAAACATGACTCTAATAAGTTTAAAAATAAAAGTGAAAAGTTGATAATGGTGGGATATTCTCCATGTGGTTATAGATTGTTGGATATAGATGCTAGGGAGATACGTCTGTCACGAGATGTTGAGTTCTTCGAAAATAAAATAGATAATAATAACATAAATAAATATACTAAAGATGATGATATTTTCACAGAAGTCACGGAGTCAAATTTAGAAAATATTGAAGTTGATGGTGACTTGAATTTAGATTGCCTTCCACAGGAAACGACTGAACGTGATGAAGTAGCGAGTAATATATATCTTGCTGAGGATGGTGTCCCTTTGACGTTTGAGGAGGCGAATGCTGCACCGGACAGTCTGATGTGGAGGGATGCTATTTCTTCGGAAATAAGTGCTCTGAATTCCAATCAGACTTGGCGGGTGACCAAACGTCCAAAGGAAGCTCCCACCATCACGTGTCGGTGGATTTTTAATAAAAAATATGATATTAATAATGATGTGTTATATAAGGCTAGATTAGTTGCCAGAGGATGCCAACAGAAGAAGGGCTTCAATTTTAATGAAGTGTATGCGCCAGTGGCGAAACTTTCGACTGTCAGGACCCTCTTGGCTGTTAGCAATAAATTAAAATTTCACATAGAACAAATTGATATATGTAGTGCCTTCCTGAATGGAGTTCTTTCGGAAGATGTGTATCTTGAGATACCCGAAGGGATAGAAACTAAAATCGATAGACATAATAATGTTTTGAAATTGAATAGGTCAATCTACGGTCTAAAGCAGTCGCCCAAGGTATGGAACAAATTGTTCAACGAGTTCCTTGTTGCTCTTGGCTTTGTGCAGAGCACGGCGGATGACTGCTTATATATATATAAAAATAAAAGTGATGGGACTGTAGTCTTTTTACTCACATATGTTGACGATGTCCTGATTAGCTCAAATAACAAAACACAAATCACAATTTTCAAAAATAAAATAAATAAAAGGTTTAAGTGTAAGGATCTGGGAAAGGTCAAGAAATATTTAGGTTTGAATATAAATCACAATCGTGAAGATGGCATACTGGAAATTGAGCAGAGGGGTCTCATTGAGTCTGTTGCTAGGCGTTTTGGCGTTGATAACTGCGCACCGACCTACACACCCATTGACCCCAAACTCCAATTGGACAGGGATCTCAATGCGTGTGATAGCGTACTCAACAACAACTATCAACAGCTCGTGGGATGCCTAATGTATTTGATGCTAGGATCACGGCCCGATATTTGCTTTGCAATATCGTATTTTAGCCAATTCTCCAGTTATGCCACTGACGAACATTATAAATACTTATTGAGAGTACTTAAATATTTAGTTACCACGAAAGATAAAAAATTAATATTTTCTAATGAACATGATAATAACGGCAATATTTTAGAAACTTTTTCTGATGCCGATTGGGGTAACTGTATCACCACAAGACGGTCTGTCTCCGGTTACTGTGTCTTTGTTTATGGGTCACTGGTGTCCTGGTCTAGCAAAAAGCAACCAACTGTTGCACTATCTAGCACTGAGAGTGAGTTGATTGCAATATGCGATGCTACCACTGAGTCGATCTGGTTGAAGTATCTGTTAGGTGACTTTTGCATTCAGATTAATAACAGAGCTGTGATTTATGAAGATAACCAGAGTTGTCTGGCTCTTCTGCACTCTGGAAAGTGGAATACTCGCAGATCCAAACATATAGACGTAAAGTACCGTTTTGTGTGCAATCACGTAGATAGAGATTTTAAGTATTCGTACGTACCGACTTCGCGACAGTTGGGGGACGTTTTCACGAAGGGCTGCCCGAAGCCCAAATTTGATATGTTTTGTAAACTGTTAAAATTAATGTAACTTTTTGTATATGTTTACCATTTGTGTTGATATTTTTTGTCTGTTGTAAATTTGTTGTGTTATTGTTGACCTTTGTCATTTTTTGTTTTAATGACTTTATAAATTTAGAAAATTTGTTTGATAGTATTTTTGACTTTATCGTATAAATATAATTTGAGGAGGCGTGTGGGAATAATAGCAAATTATTTTATACGTTGACTTATTATTCTCGCACATCACATGTTGTGGCAACACTGTTTTTGTTGTTATTATTAATCTGTGATATTTGTGTTTGTAACTCAACTGTGATTATATGTTTTTTATGCCTTCTCGTCGCTCGTCAACCTTTGTACCATCAACATGTCCGCTAACATTATGTGGAATAAAATTCGTGAAATAGTGAATATTTAGTCTTTTTATTTATGTGTTCGTAATGTGTGTTTCTAGTCGTCATTCAATCTTTTCATCAGTGTAGGTTTTGTCGTTGCTTTTCGTGTAGTTCGATCCGTTGGCAGTTCGTATTTTCTCACAGAAAGAATGAATCAAATTACGTTTACCATTCATCACTCGTAGGTGGCGCTAATGTATGAGCGTAGTGAAGAGGTGACTGAACAACAATAATATTGGGAAGTCCAGTCCTGATTATGTCATTTGTAATTGGAAACCTGCTCAATCACAAATATTTAGCTATCACCATTTTTATTCTGTTTACTCAGTGTCCATACCTTTACCAATGAAACTGGAAACATCAAAACATCCGACAGGACACCCTCTTCATCTGATCACAGAGCAATCAGTGGCAAATTCTCTGGTACATCTAGTCATACAGAAATGTACCAGCTAAAAATTAAAAAATATGTAAAGAAAATAAAGTGAAGAAAAACAATATGAAGAAAAAAAATGAAGGAAAACAATTATGAAAGAAAAAAATTCTGAACTGCGTTTGTGTGGGAATTAAATTAATAAAATACGGGTGAGCATTTTAGCAGTCAGTCTTATCAGTTCTCAGAGGTAGTCATATAGAAACAACTGCATTTGTCTGTTGAACACACCCACACTGACACACATAACAACATCACAAATACATTTACAGTAGGCAACTGGCGTCTCTGTCTGGTAAGGCAAGTGGCAATAATAATAAGAATAATAAAAAAAGTACTTCTCCAAAAATGTAGATTGACTAACAAAATGCGCACTTACATTCTACGCAGACACACACATACACATACATACATACACACACACTGAATTAGTGTGTGTATTTTAGGCTCCTGGTACATCTCTGCAATGGTAGAACAACTGCTTTATAAATGATGTATTAAGGTTGCTTCTACCCTGAGTAATGAAGTGAGTTTTGGTTGTATGTTTTATTATAATTTTATTAGATGCTGAGTATCTCACAAAGTTCATTAGGGTTAAAAGAGCCTTTTATCATTTCACATGTTATGTAGTGGAGTCTAAATGGTAAAAATAGCTGTGTGTGTTTTTACAGTATGCCTTTAGAATTTAAAAGGTTTTAATTCTCTACTAGACAATTTACTTTACAGTTGTGAATTTCTGTGTTTCTTTTTAAGTTTCAAGTGTGTTAACTGTTCATAATTTTTCCAGATTAAGTGAAAGTTGAAATTTTTTTAAAATTTTTTTTTACTAAGAGATTTTGCTATAGATAATCTATTAAAAGTAAATAGCTTGGAAACTGAAATTGATATTATTGAAGATCTCCTGAAAAATCCCTTTGGCCGCAGATCCGTTCCAGACAAAAAAGCAGTAATTGAAAAAGGTAGACCATGTCTAGATTTACCAAATTTGAAAGCTGATTATAAAGATAGAAATAAAACTTATAAAAGAGCATTTCAGCGATCACAATATAACACTTATCCTTGGATATGTAGTTCGAGTAAGTTGAATAAGTTATTTTGTTGGCCTTGCCTTTTATTTTCAAATGTTCAGTTAACTTGGAACAAAGATGAATTCGCCAATTTGAATAATATGTCCCACTCTCAACAAAAGCATAAAGCATCTTTAGCAAATCTGCAAAGCATTTTAAATTTAAATAGTTTTGGCCAGCAAAGAATAGATGAAAGTCTTGATAACCAGCTTAAGATAAGCAATACTAAACATAATAAAAGAGTTGCCAAGAATCGTGAAATTTTAAAGGGTCTTATTGATGTTACTTATTTTCTTGAAAATCAAGAGTTGGCCTTTTAAGGACATGATGAGGGAGAAAATTCATTGAATAAGGACAATTATAAAGAACTTTTAAACTTGATGAGAAATTATAACCCTTTGCTGAAAGAACATTTAGACACTACCAAATCTTTAAAGGCACTTCATCAGCAATTCAAAATGACATAATTTCAGCTATTTCTTTGGTGTTGGAAGATAGAATTTTAGAAGTAAGGCAGGCTCCATTTGCTGCCATAATGCTAGATGAAATTTTGGATATTCAGAATATTTTGCAAATTTCTATAATTATTAGGTATGTTTTAAACGGTAGAATCAAAGAAATATTCTCAGGATTCACAGATGTTAGTGCTGATAGGACTGCCAATGGATTATTTCCTCATGTTGTAAATATTGTGAAAAAACTGGAACTTGAAAATAAATTAGTTACTCAAACTTACGATGGTGCCACTGTAATGTCTGGACATTTAAATGGTCTTCAACAAAAAGTGAAAGAAAAATTTCCCCATGCCTTGCATGTTCATTGCTACGCACATATTCTAAATTTAGTTTTGTCACAAAGTTTTTCTGATATTAAATCGTTCAATATTTTCTTCCAAACCCTGAATGGAATAGCTACTTTTGCATCACACTCTTCACAAAGAACATATACTTTGAAGGAATTTTTAAAAAGAAATGTTCCATCTCTAGCTACAACTCGTTGGTCATTTACATCCCATTTGGTAAATGTTGTCCATGAATTTTCATCCCACATTGAAGAATATTTTAACCATATATAAAATGGATCAGAATGGGATGTTAAAGATTAAATGGCAGCCAAAGAGTATTAAAAATTCTTAAACAAGTTTGAAACTAAATTCCTACTGAAAGTATTTTCCATATCGTATGCGCATATTGATGTTATTTTTGGCATTTTACAGCAAAAGAATCTGATATTTTATATTGTGCTGAAAAAGTTGACAAATTCAAAGTAGTTTTACAAGAAATGAGAAATACTGGGTTTGTTACTTTGTGGAAGGAAGTGGATAGTTCTGTCACAGAGGAATCAAATAAAAAAAGGTGACTTAATAATCTAGGCTTAGAAGAGTCTAGAAAAGATCTATACAGACATTTATACCTTCAAATTATTGACCATATTGCAAGACATGTAAATGATAGATTTGCGTTTATAAAAAAATTGAACTTTTTCAATTTGATCAAGCCAAATGAAAATTCTACTTCTAAGCAAATTTTTGATGGAAGACTCGATACCCTCATGGAAACATACGGGAATTTTTTTGATTTGGTGGCCTTGAAAAATGAATTGATTGTTTTTAACTCAAGCAAGAATATTCCAGATAATGTTAAATCAGTTGCAGATATATTAAAGTATCTAATAAACTCAAACTTGACATTAGATGGATTTCAGCAATTGACAAAGCTTTGTTGTTTAATTTGTGTAACTCCAGCAACTACAGCTTCGGTTGTACGATCTTTTTCAATTTTAAAAATAATTAAAAATCACAACTGGTCAACCCAGACTCAAAACCAAGTAGGTAACTTTACTTTCTATAAAAAAAAAAATTGTAGAACGAATTAGAGGAAGACTCAGGTTTCTATAATAAAGTTATTAAAAAATTTCTAAATGTTAACAGATGTATTGAATTTACTTTTAAATAAATTGGTTTTGTTTTTAAATAATATAATCTTTGTTTTTACATTTTACATATTTTTCTAATTTTTTTACACTTCAAAAATCAAAGTAGATGCAGTTTATACTTGTTAGTTTTAAGTACTTTATTGTATTAATTTAGACAATTTGAGGATTTCTGAAAAAAAAAACTTAAGGGAGGATATAGCCCAACTTTGGAGATATACCACAGAAAAAAGCAGGATTTGCCACTGAGGGTAATATCACATTTTGTCCTACAATTGGATGTTATCTCATCCATCCACAAACAACATTGGAGAATGAATCAAATGATTCAAATTTAAAAATTTATTTTCAACTTGTCTTTCTCTCATTCTTGTTCTCTCTCACACTCACTCACATGCTCACTCTCCTGCTCCCACTATCTCTCACACTCCCACTACTGCTCTCTCTCAGGTTCCCATTCACATAATTTTGCTCCTGCTATTGCTCTCCAGCTTCCATGCTCACTCACTCTCACACTCTAATTAAATTAAATAAATTTTAATGCTTCTTCTGGGATTTGAAGCTTCAACCTCCAGGTTGATAGTTTTGGACTTACAAAACTGCGCTAGCACTCACACGATGAATTGGTATCCTACATTCATATGCAGATGCAATGTTATTCAAATCATCAATATGTTGGATTGGGATCTGAAATTAAAGTATTTTCCCTCTGATGGCCCATTTGCCAAACATGTTGATTTTGGGATTATGTACTGTTTTATAACATTGACAACATACACAAACAAAGCTTTCAAAAGCAATTACACGAAAATTGTAAGTGGCAGAAAGCTGAAATTTTTAGGAGACATCTACATAGGTTATTTGAAGACTCCCTGAAATATTGGCTGCAATTTTATATTTATATTTTCTTGAATTATTGCTGAAATTCTGTTCAAATCCTACGATTTTATTAATAAAAATTCAACCAAGTTGGTTAATATGAACAGAAACTCAGCAATATCTTGAGAAATAAATGTATGATTTTATCCAAATTTTAGAGAATCTTCAGATAATCTATGTAGACGTCTCCTGATAATTTCAGCTTTCTACCACTCGCAGCTTCTATGTAATTGCTTTTGATAACTTTGATTTTGTATGTTTTCAATGTTAAAAAATTGCTCATTATCCCTAAATCAACAGCACTAGTGGCGCACACCACAATACTGGTATGTTCTAATATCGATGTTCAGTAAATATACATGTATTATAGATATAATGTTTTACTGGTTGATGTGGTGGGTTGAGTTAGGATTTATGAAAAAGACAGGAAGGGGATTTGGAGTCAAAGCCCCATTACTTAAAAAACCAAATATAGATGTTTTAATAGATATATCAAGAGTGAGCAGGATTCTTGAAAAAATTCAGGATTAAAATCCTTTTTTTATGCTGAAAAGGATTTAAGATTAGAATGTTTTTTTGTTGTTGAAAAGTATTCGTGATTCGAAACAATTTAAAAAAAAGCAATGTGACTCGTAATTTGTGATTCATGCTACAAATCATTTATTTACAAACAGTGAAACAACAAATCACAAATCAGGAAATTCCCAAAAATTTGGTAGTTATTGAAAAAAAAATTCATGAATTTCATCCTTGTAAAATTAAACAGCTTCTTCAGAGAAATTTTATTTTTCACCTTCCCAAATGAAACAGTTTTTTATCATAAAGTACTCAAATGTTCTGAATTTTTTTCCCATATCAAGGTCAAATAAAATTATTTAGAGTTTGAGTCTTTGATGATTTGTAATCCGTGGAAAAGTTATTTTTGCAAATCACTTTTAATCTCTGAATCAGGGATTGAGAAACAAAAGTGGAATATTTTTTTGAAATAGAAACCATATTGTTTTGTGCTGTAAACCAGAATAAATAGAAACATCAAAATTGTAAAATGGAAATAAAATCAGAAACAATTAACCTATTAGTTTCAAGAACAATAATGGGAACATTAGGGAAACTGAATTATGAATCTTTTCCATTTCTCACAGATTAATTTTTTTTTGAAGTGGTTGATAAACCCTGGATCATATTTCTTGCAAAAGAGTTGATAAACAAGTTTACTATGATACATTTAATAAGGAGAGTGAACATGGAATAGGTTCACAGCGAGTCATGTGGGTAGAAAAAAAATTATTCCATTAACCATATTAGTGTGTGACAAAATGAACATATATGAATGCCCAAAATATACAAGGAGTGTTGCAAAATGATAAATGAGAGAATAAGAATTATATGGACTATGTCCAACATTTCTGGTATGGGAGAAAAAATTTGATAAAATATCAATATTTTTATGGATATATCAAAAGAATATCTATATTTTATGGAAAATATAAAAAAATATTGATAATTTTTGGAATAGCAATAGTTTCAATTAAGTGTTTTTGATTTATTTTTATGGTACCTTGACCTTTATCATAAGAAATTGTAAGACCAAGAAAATTATGGACTTCATTAAGATCTTTACACTTGAATTTTTTACTTATTAAATTTATAAAATATGTTATTAATTTCAAGTCGCTTGATCCAATCAGAATATCGTGTACGTAAATCAATAAATATACAAGCGAACCATTTTTCTTATATGTGTAAAGATAGTCATCGGCATTACCAGAAACAAAACCAATTGATGTGATAAAATAATTAAATGCTGTATTCCAAACTTTAGGAGCTTGTTTCAGTCCGTAAATAGTACGATTTAATAAAAGGACATACTTAGAACGATCTAGATTATTATTTATTCCATCAGGAATTTCTACGGAAATATTTCCTTTTACTACACCATTTAAAAAGGCAGCACAAATATCTAATTGGTGAATGTTAAATTGTAGTTTGTTACAAATTGCTAAAAAAGTTCGGACTGACGAAAGTTTAGCAACAGGGGAGTAGATCTCATCAAAATTGAACACTCTTTCCTGTTGAAAACCCCTTGCTACAAGATGTGCTTTATAAAAAATATTGTCAAATTGATCTAACTTTTGAGTAAACACCTACCTACACGTAATTGTAGGTTTGTTAACAGGGTGCTTGACCACTTTCCAAGTAGAATTAGAAGTTAAGGCATTAATTTCACATTCAACAGCCTCCTTCCACTTAGAACAATCACTAGAATTCATCGCATCTGAATAAGACTGCAGGTACAACAATAAATTAGACAAGTGATAACATAAGTCGACACTACCTAAATCGTCATCAACCTCAATATTGGCAACATTATTTTCATCAACTTCAGTTAAAATAACATCCGAATCGGAATAATGAGATTCAGAAACACTCTCCTCGTTAAATTCGACATCACGAGATAAATAAATTTTCTTAGTAACAACGTCGAACAGCTTGTAACCACCAGGAGCATAACCAACAAATTTCAAATTTTCGCTTTTTTTACCAAATTTATCTGAACCGTGAATATAATTCAACATATACACGTCACAACCAAACACCTTGAGTTTAGAATAATTAAATTTTTGATTGTGCCATTTTTCATAAGGGATGCATTTTTTATGTGTAGGGCAGCGGTTAATCACAAAGGCAGCACATATCAAGGCCTCTGACCAATAAATTTTTTCAAGGTTGCTTTCAAAAATAAGAGTTCTAGCTCTTTCCACCAATGTTCGATTTAATCTTTCCACTTTTCCATTCTGCTGAGGGCAGTTCTTAATAGTTGGTTCAATTTGAATACCTCTATTAATGCAAAATTCCCTAAATGGCTCATTGAGATACTCCGTACCACGGTCACAATGTACAGGACAAGTATTTCTATTAAAATGATTTGTTGCAAGTTCAACATATTCTTTGAACTTAGACAAAACCTCAGATTTGGCTTCCAACAGAAAAACGTGACAAAATCGAGTATAATCGTCTAGGAATGTTACAAAATATTTTTTATTATTATGGCTCATAGGATTAATGAACCCACAGACATCGGTATGAACGAGCTCTAAAGGATGCCTTGTTTCATTAAATTTCTCCTGAAGGGATGACAATGCTGTTTTCCCATGATACAGGGCTCACAAAATAATTTATCTTTAATATTAGTTTCAGGTATAAGACCTTTTTTAGAAAGTAATGACATATCATAAGTGTTTACATGTGCTAATCTCTTATGCCACAAGTCAATAGGATTTTTTTTAGAAAAATTAGAAGTCAAATTACAAGACTCTACGTTAATGAGCTGAAAATTAACACAATATAGATCAGACAATATGCATTTACCAGAAAAAATTATCTTATTACTATTGTTGTCCACAAAATTAACAAAATCCTCATTAAAAATAGATGATAATCCTGATGTAGCCACACATTTCACTGACAATAAAGTCGTTGGCAAATCCTTGGCAAAACACACATTTTTTATAGTAATATCAGCACCAAATTCAGATTTTACTTTAACTTTACCAATAGCACTGATTACAAGACATACACCTTTCTTGGCAACCATAATCATCATAGGTTTTTTCAAATTAATAAATTCACAAAATAAAGTTTTGTCATTAATTATGTTTGCCGTACAGCCTGAATCGAGAATAAAACTTACAAAGGCAGGTACATCATTAGATAGCAAACAATTATCAGACATTAAGAAGCTGTAAGCACCAGACTCTAACTGATTATCAACGAAATTAGGACAGGATTCACAGTACTTGATTTATTAACATTGTTAAAATTTGTGTTACTATTGCTACGATTTTTCAGTCTACAATTTCGAGCAACATGCCCATTTTTTCCACAAAAGTGACAGACAATACTTCTATAATTCGGATTTCGATCATGACTATAATTTTGAAAAGCTTGACCTGAATGATTTTGACTGAATCCGTTTCCTTTGTTAGTAGAATAAGAGCCTGAATTATTACGATCATAGCCATTTCCCTGACTAACAGATCCCTGATAAGATCCTGAATTACAAAAATTTGAATTCCCACAATTAAAACATCTATTAGAATTTGATCGATTACGAAAATTTCGATTATTTGTACAATAATTACCTCGATTAAACATGTTAAATGAATTAGGATTACTTGCAGTGAACGATCGTTCAGTATCAACGCGATGTTCAGTGAAAGTCTTCAAATTTGCAGGTGCTAACGATGAATTAGTAGATGATGGATCAGCGCACTTTCGTTCCCGTTTGATATCTCGATGAAAATCGATTAATTTACTGCTAACTAAGTCCCACAAAACATCGATAGCATCTTCTAAAGGCATCTTCACAGGTTGAAACTCTGAAGCCAAACTTTTCAGGAACTGAAGGATGAATTGTTTATTAGTTGTAGGATCACCAACTTCCACAAGTCTACGACATTTATTACGATAAGACATGCCCTATTGGCAAAATGTGTACGAAAACGATTCGTTTGTATGCGTTTTTTCGTATTAAATACGAAAATTGAACGAAAATTGATCCTTTTGTAGGCTTGTTTGTCGTTTTTAAGGCGTTTTTTTATTCGTGTGAAAAGAAAATCGTTGTAACTGCAAACGAAAACGCATCATTTTGTAAACGTTTACAAAGAAAAACGTGTTGAACTTCATACAAAATACATCATTTTCGTATCTGACAAAAAAGAAATTCGTGTTGAATTCCAAACGAACAACATCATTTCCGCATCTGTACAAAAGAATATCATTTTGATAGCTACTGAAATACTTTGTTTCAGTATGAGTGTGAAACAAATAAAAAAAATAAATAGATTTGAATTACATCTGAACTAAATGGCGTAATTATTCAATATTCGCATTTGCGTAATTTGAAAAAAAAAAACAACAATAATTAATTATCAAATTAATTATTGTACTTTTGGAATGCCTTGTTTCGCTCTACAAACGCAGGTAACACTGATTGGGATACCACGTTTCGTCACCCAAACGAATTGATGCTGGCGCAGGTGCGTAGCATTCACATGATGCGTGCGCATCACATAACCCATTTACAGAGCTGCAAACGTGACTACGGACGCTGTTGATCACATTCGCCATTCTTCCATCAAATTTTTGTATGTAGACGTGTGTTATTTTTATTATCGCCAAAGTGTTAGTGTCAGCCAATGTTTTTTAATATAATTGTGAAATAATTGTTCGTAAGGTTCGTGGTTTTAATATTTAATTTGGTTTTAGTGTTTTCATTCGCGATATAAGTGTTGTGATTGTAATTATTGGAAGATTTGTTTATTTGTTTGTTTGAATAGGTCGGCATGTTTGAATAATCTTCATTGAAATTCTCTTTGTTTTTTGTGTTGTGTTCTGCAGTGAAATGTGAAGGTAAGTCATCATTATTTTAATTATTTTTAATGTAATTGTAATCGTATGTGTTTTGTTTCGAGTTCGTGATATAGTATATAGTTAGTGTGGGTGAGAGAAATTGCACGTTTTCATGTTTAATCGTATGCAGAAAGTGTGCAGATATAGGTACATCGTTTCGAGTGCGTGCTATATGTTATGTCAGAGGTATACATATTTCATTTAAGCTGCTTCCTTTCGGTAATTATTGCGTATGTTGTGCTATAAGTGGTACAGATTTCATATGTTGTATGTTTTGTATGCCTTATATATGTAGTGATGTTAAATTTTGTTATTCTTTTTGAATATCGATATATACGTATCGATACATGTTCCCATCAGGTTGATAAATTATGTATCGATACGTATATATCGATATGTTTAACATCACTACATACCTATGCACATACAATTTCCCCTTGTAAATTTGCATATAGTTTGAGCGTACATAATGACAATAATTCGTATGGAAAGCGCATAGTGTGTGTTAGTTGTTCGTGAGGTGGTATTTAAAAAAATCTATTATTCATGCTCCAAATGTTGTCTGTCCTTGTGTATGTGTGTATGTATATGAATATATATATATGCACATACACACACACACATACATACATACATACATACATGCAAATATATACATATATATGTATGTATAATTTTGGGGATGTGTGGGCCAAAAAAGGGCGATTATGAAAAAGTTGATAATTTTAATAGTGTGATACATCGTCTGACATTGTTTTTTGGTGGGTAAAACTGAATTTATCATCAAATTTGCGATTCACTTAATTTTAGACCCCTTTGTGGGTCAAATAAGGGGGTTATGGAAAAGTTGATAATTTTAATAGTGTGATACATCGTTTGACATTGGTTTTTGGTGGGTAGAACTGAATTTATCATCAAGTTTGCGATTCACTTAATTTTAGACCCCTTTGTGGGTCAAATAAGGGGGTTATGGAAAAGTTGATAATTTTAATAGTGTGATACATCGTTTGACATTGGGGGTAGAACTGAATTTATCATCAAATTTGCGATTCACTTAATTTTCGACCCCTTATTTGTGGGCCCATTTTGAAATAACTGCAGTCAGATTAGGAACTGCTGTATATATATACACATATATATATATATATATATTATTTTTATCCTATATATGCGCAAACATTACCCTTACATCCATATATATGTATATATATATTTATATAAATTTATATTTTCAGGAATTGTTTATGTCGGCGATGTCGTTTAGCCAAAGTTTTTAATTAGCCAGAGTCGTTTAGTTTTGCCTGTTTGTCCGTTATCCTGATCGTGAAATTAATACCGTGAGGTTAGTTTCATTTTACTTGCATATATTTGGTATATATCAATTTTATTTCTTAATTGTGTGGCTGTCTGTTTGTGTATTTGTATATCTGTCCATCCATGCACTATATATGTTTTATTTTCCAGTATCAGTAATTATCTTCATTATATTTGTGTAGGTGCATATAAACTCATTTTAATTGT